>JAKSZT010053784.1:5661260-5821998 GCA_026826555.1 Tolypeutes matacus | reverse complement strand
AGTTTTCTGAGGAACCGCCAAACTGTCCTCCACAGTGGCTGGACCATACCGCAGTCCCACTAGCAGTGGATGAGGGTTCCTATTCCTCCACATCCTCTCCAACATTTAGTGTCTCCTGTTTTTTTAATAGCTGCCATTCTGATGGGTGTAAGATGGTATCTCATTGTAGTTTTGATTTGCATTTCCCTGATAGCAACTGATGTTGAGCATTTTTTCATGTGCTTTTTAGCCATATGTATTCCTTCCTTGGAGAAGTGTCTTTTCAGGTCAGTTGCCCATTTTTTAAATGGGTTGTTTGTCCTTTTATTTTCGAGGTGAAGGATTTCTTTATATATGCAGGATATTAGGCTCCTATCAGATATATGGTTGCCGTATATTTTTTCCCATTGGGTAGGCTGCCTTTTTATTTTCTTAATAACATCCTTTGAGGTGCAGATTCTCTTTTGAGATGTTCTGTCTTATGGTGATAATGCTGTATTAAAGTCCCCGACTATAATTGCAGAGGCATATATTTCTCTACTTGGTTTTTCCAGTGGTTGCCTCATGTATTTTGAGGCACTCTTGTTAGGTGCATAAATATTTATGATTGTTGTCTCTTCTTGATAGATTATCCCTTTTATTAGTATATAGTGGCCTTCTTTGTCCCTAACAATAGTTTTGCATTTAAAGTCTCTTTTGTCTGATGTTAGTATAGCTATCCCTGACCTTTTTCTGATTATTGTTTGCATGTAAAATTGTTTTCCAACCATTCACTTTCAGTCTCCTTGAGTCCCTGGGTGTAAGGTGAGTTTCTTTTAGACAGTATATGGATGGGTCATATTTCCTTATCCATTCTGCCAATCTGTCTCTTGACTGGAGTGTTTAAGCCATCATCATTCAATGTTATTACTGTAAAGGAATTACTTATATTAGCCATATTTTCATTAGGTTTATGTATGCCATATGCTGTTTTTATTTCTCCTCTTATCTTTTTAGTTGTTCTTACACTTTCCTCCAACTCACTCGATCCTGTTTTTTTTCCTTTCAACCTGACGAACTCCCTTTAGTATTTTTTGAAGGGCAGATTTCTTATTGACAAACTCTCTTACTTTCTGTTTATTTGTGAATATTTTGAACTGTCCCTCATTTTTGAATCCCAGCTTTGCTGGATAGAGAATTCTTGGCTGGAAGTCTTTTTCTTTTAACACCTTAACTATGTCATACCACCGCCTTCTTGCCTCCATGGTTTCAGATGAGAAATCTGCACTTAATCTTATCGAGCTTCCCTTGTATGTGATGGATCTCTTTTCTCTTGCTGCTTTCAGTATTCTGTCTTGAGCATTGGACAATTTGACAAGTATATGTCTTAGAGTAGGCCTCTTAGGATTTATCCTGTTTGTGGTGTGCTGTGCTTCTTGGATATATACGTCCATGTCCCTCAATAGGGTTGTGAAATTTTCAGCCACTATTTCCTCCAACACACCTTCTGTCCCCTTTCCCTTCTCTTCTCCCTTTGGGATGTCTATAATGCATGTGTTTGTGCATTTCTTGTTGTCATTCAAATCCCTAAGTCCCTGCTGAATTTTTTCTATCTTTTTATCTATCTGTTCTACATTCTGTTTGATTTCAGCTGTACTATCTTCCACATCACTGATTCTTTCCTATACCTGTTCAAATCTGCTGTTATGTGTTTCCAGTATATTTTTTATTTCTTGCATTGTGCCATTCATCATCATATCCATTATCTTTTTATGTATGTTTATAATTTCTTCAGTGTGTTCTCTCTGTGTCTTCTTAGTATCCTATTCTCTTCCTTCACTTCATTAAGTTGATTCATGATATTTGTTTGGACATCTTGATTAGTTGTTCCATGATCTGCATTTTCTCCTGTTTTTAGATGTTCATTGGACTGGGCCGTGTCTTCCTGTTCTTAGTATGGTTTGTAATTTTTTCTTGGTGTCTAGGCATCTGTTTATCTTGATGGGTTTATTCAGTTGATTACCTTCTCTCTGTATTTTATGGTTTTATTGTGTTGTTGTTTTGTATGTGGTAAGTTTTCACTTTGACACTTCATTCCTCTTAATCTATTTCCTTGCTGTTGTCTATGTTCCCTTGGGGAAAGAATTAGGACAAGAGAAAAGAAAAGAGATAAGATAATAAAAAGGATCATAGTAATAATAATAGTAAAAGTTAGAAGAGGAATTGTATAAGACCTAGGAAATTGAATAATTAATTCGAGTAAGAAGTGAAGAAGAATAGGAATAAAAAAGCACAGTAGAAACAATGAATTGAGAAACAGAATAGAGGAAAATATATAGAATGAATTAAAAGGCTGGGATGATGAGAAGAAAGGGAAAGAGAAAAGAAAAGAGAAAAAGAAAAAAGTTTAGAAAGAAAGAGTACAGAGAAAAAAGGAGAGAGAAATAAAAATGAGAATAAGTGAAGACAAAACAAAAAGGTGGAATGAAAGAATGACAGTAAGCAGAAGATAGAAATATGAAGGAAAGAAAAGAAATAGTGTAAATAGATAAAATCAGTGATCCAAAAAAAAGGGAAACACAACAAACAAGAAACAAGACAGCAGCACCTGATTTTTAAAAAAGGAGAGAGAGAAAAAAAAAACCCAGAAAACAAACAAACAAGCAAACAACAACCAAAAAGCAAACAAACCAAAAAAAAAAAACAAAACAAAACAAAAAAACCTTCCCTCATAGACCCTAAGATGCTTCTCAGGCTGCAGGTGTTCTTCAATCAATTACCCTGCAGCCTGCCCTCTGCAGGTTTTGAACCTGGTTTTAGCACAAAAACTAAGTTAAGTTTAAAAAAGGAATCTTTTTTAAGAAAAATAAGAGATCCAAAAAAAGCTAATACAAAAAGAATGCCTATATGTTCCTGGTCCTAAAGTATCAGCTGGATGTCTGATAACCTGATGGATCACCTCTCTAAGAAGCACCAGAAATTGAACCAAGGACCTATTATTTTCAAGGCAGGAATTCCTCCACTGAGCTAACCTTTCAGAAAGCTATCTGCCCACTTTCCCTTGTGCAGGATAGAATCTTAGCAGTTTACCAGTCCTCCTGATTAGGAGCCTGTCTGTCCCTGCCCCCTTTCTATTCTAATTACTTTCTCTCCCAGGGTGGCTGGGCATGACATCCTGTCTTAGTGGGTCCCCCCTCCCCTCTCCTGGTCAGGTCGGATCCTTCCTGAGATTCTAAGGGGGGCCAGCTGTCGGAATTCACCACAAAGAAACCACTCTGGACCCTCTTCCAGACTCTTCCTCCTCACAGGGAACCCTAAATAGGCCCTTGAAAGCTTATTGAGCTCTTCCTACTGCCCACCTCCCTTAAGGGAGTTGGAATTTTGATAGTTCTCAGAGCAGGACTAGTCAGTTGACTGTCTCTGCCCTCTCCCTACCCAATTTCCTCTCTCCCAGGGTGGCTGGGTGTGACAGACTGCCTGAGCAGATTCCCCACACTTCTCTCCCCAGGGCCACCTTGGTGCCAACTGGTCTGCTCCCCAAAATTCAAAGGGGGCCCAGGTGTCCAAACCCATAGAAAGGAAACCACTCTCCACCCTTCACCAGAACCCTCTTCCTCCCAGGGAGTGCTCCCTCCCACTCTCTGGCTGGTGGGAGTCCTGTGGTCTGTGGAGGCTTTTTGCCTTGAGGGTGGGGCTTAGCTGCCAACAGCCTTTTCCAGACACACGGGTGAGAGCAACTCACAGTTTTCCCTTGTGTTCTTTATCTCTTTTTCCAGTTCACTCCAAATCGATGCCCTGAAGCCTCCTGCTCTGTGGGTTCCCAAAACAGCTCACTCGATAGGATTTTGCCCCTTCTCAGCCATTTATTGTGAGAGAGCTGGGGAGTGCCCACTTACAATGATGCCCATCTTCCCAGAACTCCCCCCAATATAATTTTAAAAATGATTGCTTATAATAGAGTAACAGTTGGAAAAATACATTTTAAAATGGATACTATGTAGAATAGCACTAAAAGCTACAATGTGCTGATAAATAAAACAAAATGTGTAAGACTTAATGGAAAATATGTATTTTTAATCATTGGCTGACATCAAGATTTAAATAAATGAGATTTAAACCATGATCATAAACAAACAAACAAAAAAATCAGTATCTTGGGATACTGATCTTCAATTTGATCAAATTATAATCAAAATTCCAACAGAAGTTTTCAAGGAACATAAAAGTCTGATTTTAAAATATATATGGAAAAACAAAGGACCAAGAATAGCAGACAATTTTTAAATGAAGAATAATGTGAGCCCTACTAGATATCAGATTTTATTACAAATTTATAGCAATAAAACAGTGTGTTATTGGTATAGGGATGAATAAACAAAATAATGAAATAGTCTAGACACCAAAAAACAAATAGCAATGTGATTATGTCATGTGGCATTGTAGATCACTGGGGACAGGAAAGAACATTCACCATGGAAGAAAATATAATTGTACTTTCACTCAAGTCAGATAAAAATCAAGCCCAAAGTATTAAAGACTTAAAGTGAAATACAAAATTTTAAAACAATATGAGAAAATATAGGAGAATATATTTGCAACTTCACAGTTGAGAGGCTTTCTTAAACAAAATATACATCATACAAACTATATATTACACCTATATATTACAATTGGAAACTTCTATGCATCTAAATATATCAGAATAAAAAAGTAAATAGTCAAAGAAGAAAAAATTATTTGAAATATGTATAACCTGCAAAGGTTTATAATTTAGAATACATAAATAACTTCTTAAAATTAATAAGTGAAAATATTTGGAATAGCAATTTTTGGTAAAATTGAAAATGTGTTCCTATCCTGTGACCCAGCATTTCCACTCCCTAGAGAAATCTCTTGTTTTCATAGACATATACATTATAATGGTAATCACAATATTTCCAGGTATAACAACAACAACAAAAAAAATGGAAAGGATATTCATCAACTTGACAATAGGTGTTGTAGCAGTTTGAATTTATTGATGAATTCCAAAAAGAAATATTGGATTATGTTTGTAAACTGGTCTTTCCTCTGGGCATATTAGAGTATATTGGATTCAGAGGTTTTACTTTTACTTGATTAAATAATGATTAAGGCTTTGATTGGGCCACATCATTAGGACATTCAGTCCCGGCCCCTTTGGTGGGCGGGGACTCACAGAGAAACCGCACCCCTGAGAAGGGAGTTGGAGTTTTTGAGCTGGAGCCCTGGGAAGTAAGCTCACAGAGGAACTTGTTCATGAGGAAAGAGAAAAGGCCCTGGGAAAAGAAACAAACTGTTTGCCTGATAGTCCACAGCTGGCCTTGTGGAGATAACAAAGGAGCTGAGCCCGGAGAGAAGCAAGTCCTGGGAAGAGAGGAACCCAGGAAGCCTGAGCCCTGGCAGACGTCAGCAGCCATCTTGCTCCAACACATGGCAATAGACTATGGTGAAGGAAGTAACTTATGCTTTATGGCCTGGTAACTGTAAGCTTCTACCCCAAATAGATAAATACCCTTTATAAAAGCCAAAAGATTTCTGGTATTTTGCATCAGCACTCCTTTGACTGACTAATAGGTATTTTGGTTTACTATTTCAATAAACTAAATGGAAATAAAGGATCTAAAAACTACCTGTTACTGTGGATAAATTTCACAAATATAAAGTTGATTTAAAAAGGAAACATCAAAATGGTAAGTATATATTTATACAAATATAAGTATAAGCTTAAATATGTAAATGTATATGTGTGGTTTATTGATAAATGCTTATCTAGAGATAATATTAATATTAATATGTAAATGTATATGTGTGGTTTATTGATAAATGCATATCTAGAGATAATATTAATAATAAATAGTGCTTACTTCTGGGTAGAAGGGACCATTAGGAAGGGTAACTGGTTGCTTTAGCATATTTTTATTTTTTAATGTTTAAAAATATTTAAAGCAAGTGTGAAAAAATATCATTAAAGTCCCTTGGTTCTGTTCATCTCTGATTTTTTTGCTTGAAAATTAACATAAAATTATTTTAACAAATAGAAAATTTAAAAAGCAATAAATGCATATATTTAAAATATTGACATGTCATGTAGTAATAACATAATGTTCTCTGTCCCATCCCTTCCAACTCCCACTTGTGCTTCCAAGCAAAACTACTTTTAACTTCTAAACTGCTAAATATTATGATTTCACCACTACTTCTTGATGTATTGATTTTAGCAATTGTTTATTGATAACCACTTGATGATCACCCCCCCAAAATACACCTAAGTCCACCAAGTATAATTATATCTTTCTTTTTAATTCCTCTATTATTTATATTTGTAAATTTATACTTAAAGTTTTTTTCTTGTTCTATCAACTCTAGATAAAATCTCTCAACAGAACTTTTATGAAATGAGGATATTTGTATGCCAGCCCTTCCTTTGCTACCCTCCCAACTGCTGTCATCTCACTTTTCACTCTTCTATTGTTAACGTTTATAAGCTGAAATCAAATCTAGCTTTGTAACTATAATTAATTTATAGTTACCAATTAATACATAATTTGCCTAAGGATAGATTTTAAAAATCTTTAATATCGACCTCCAGTATTTTCATCATTGTGATAATATATTTCACTGCATAGCTAAATAAGATACTGTTGCATGATTTCTCATATATAAATTATTTTTGTTCTTGGTTCTTTTTTGAGATACCTCCCTTTTAGGCCCATTTACCACATTTTTCTCTAGAACAAAGACAAAGCTGTCATTTCTTCACTTGAGTTGGCTCAACTTTTTATTGTTGTTTTATGCCTTCATTTTGCTAGTCTATATCCTCAAGTAACTTTCCAAAGAAGTATGTATGTAAATATTTGAGTCCTTGATTGTCTGAAAATATATTGATACTGCCTTCACACTTGATTTCTGTTTCAGTTATCTATTTACACATAACTCATCACCCTGTTGGGGATTGAATTGTGTACCACAGTTTGCATATAGTCTTAGTCTTGGCCTGCATTCCAGTGGATATGGACCTGTTGTAAATAATATTTCTTCAAGATGTTACTTAAATTAAGTGTGGCCCAGCTGAATCAGATTAGGCTTCAACCCAGATTACTTTATAAGCAGGGTAAAAGCCAGAGAGAAAGAGAAACTATGGGGAGAAGCCAGAACTCAGAAGTCCAGGGAACCAGGAAGAGAAGGGAGAAGACACTGCCATGTGCATTACCATAATTTGAAAGGAAAACCAAGGACCAATGGTGGCCAGCAGCCAGCCCCAGAATACCACAGCCTTCTAGGAGAAGCATCCATTGCCTTGCTGATGCCTCAATTTTGGACTTCTGCCTGTGAGGCAATAATTTCCCATTGTTTAAGCCAACCCAGTGTATGGTATTTTATTTAGCAGATAGGGAACTAAGACACACCCCAAAACATTTGGGGATAAAACCATCATTTTAGTATGTCACTGTTTTGTGGGTCTAGAATTTATTTGGGTAGGACAGAGCAGCTATGGCTTGTTTCTACTTCAGGATGTTTGCTGCTTCAGCTGGGGTGGTTCAGATGGCTGGATATTTCTGAGACAGCTTTACTAGTATATTTGGGACCTTGGTTCTTCTTTGCTTGGTGTCTACCAGGATTGCATTGTTCATAGTGGCCCCTTCACTCCCATGTCTGCACGCTGGGCTGGAGTAGCTCTAAAACTTAGAGAAGTCCATCATTACTCCCTCTTCATGTGTTCTCTCTACATAGCTGGCCTGAACTTTCTCACATTATGACAGCCTAGGGATAGTCATACTTATCATATGACTGCTGGCTTCACCCAGCGTTTGTGTTCCAAGAAACCAAGGCAGAAGCCATAGGTCTTCTTATGATCTAACCTCAGATAGCATGCAGTACCACTTTTCACCCATTCTATTGATTATACAGGGCCAGCCCAGATTCAAATGGCACACAAATCATTTTCTCCCAGCACATGAAAGGGATAACTATTGTTTTCTAGCATCCAGTGAATTTAATGATAAATCTGATACCACTCTGATTTCCTGTTTCTTCATTGCAGCATGTCTCTCTCTCTCTGTTTTTATGATCTTCTGTTTATACTAAGTGTTTTAATATTTTATCAAAATGGATGTAGCTGTAGGCCTTTTTGCATTTACTGAGTGGGAATTTTTTTACTGAGAATACTGTTTAAAATACTTTAAAAATTCACTTTTATTCCTAAAATCACCTGTTTCCACCATGACCAATCTCTGTTCCTTCAAGATGAAGACTTTTCTAGACTGTCTACTTATCTTTTATTTCCACTCATATATATTTTACATTCATTTTAATAGTGAGGCAATAAAAGCTGCTTGAGATGCTCTGGGTAGCTGGGCAGAACTTAAGTATAGAGTTACACTGTCCTATAAAATAGCTACTAGCCACATGTAGCTATTTAATATTAAATTAACTATAGTAGAATTCTAAAAATTGAATTTCTAAGTCACACTAGCACTTTCAAGTTTTAAATGGCCACATGTGACTGGTGCCTGTATGTGTCGGATAGTGCAAATATAGAACATTTTCATCACCACAGAAAATTCTATTGGAAAGAGCTGCTTAGAGTATTCGGGTCAGGAGACAACCATCATGCTGTTGAGTTCTGAAACACCAGCATGTGGAGGTCTCTTCTACAGGGCCATTTAATCTATTTAAAGGTAAATACCCTAACTTTTTTCCTGAGAGTAGATAGGACTTTGTCATTTTTCTAACTGCAAGTGAGGTAGATTATTTTGTATTAAAAATTTAATCAGTTTTTGCATCTGTCACACACTCACATCACACCTAGTATTTCTGAGTTCCAGAAAGGCCCTTTTGTGTTCTGCCCACCATACAGATGAACTGGTTCATGAATGCATTCCTTTCTACATTTATTCTAAGTTACAGGGCCCTCTACCTAGTGGTGACAATTCTATTTTCATCCTTTTAAAAACTGTTAAAATATTTCATCTGCTGATGACTCCACTACTGGTGCTTATATCCTTGCAAGTATAAATTTTGCTTTTATAAAGCTCATTTTACTGAGAGATCAGAAGGTAGAGGAAATGAATCCATGAGGTCCACCCACAATCTTTAATTGGAAACTCTTTTCTTAACATTTTAGAATCACTTTTAAGACTCTGTTTATTACATTGACTTGTAGCCACAGGTTCATATATCTATTTTGTTAAACAGATTACTAGGTCCTTTACATTTATATCTCAAGAACTTAATACAAGTCCTGACATGTAAAAGGTACTCAATAAATATTCAATGTATAATTGAACTTGATTGCAAAAAAGAAAAATCTGCTTTTGGTCCTCTTTATCTCAGCCTGGGCACTGGAAAAGCTAATATTCACTGTTTCAGTAATATTTTCACAGTTTTCCTCTTTATTATATTGAGTCACATAATTTCAAATTAACCTGGTCTGTTGTTTGTTTATCAAAGTTGCCAGTGTGGCCCCCAATAATCCTTGGAGTAAGGATTTATTATTTTTATTTTATTTTTCTGGTTCTTCCTTTGAGGCAATTTCCTTTTTTGAAGTTAAATCTCTCTGAAAGAAACAAGCACACCAACAAACAATTCTCTTCTCCCTGTTGACATTTATACTGAGGCCTGGCATTATCACTGCATCAGCTGTTTTCAATTAAGTTTCAGGCTGTTGCTGGGTAAATGAGTAAACATCTTGCGTTTTCAAATGGCCCCAGATCTTTTCAACATCAATCAATGCCAAATAAACAATTTAACATAACAATTATAATTTAAACAGATTTCTTCACTGCATACACCTATTAGCTTAAACTTTTTAATACTCAGAACCCCCCCACACCCAATTCAAGGTTACTTACACCAATTACAGGTAATTTTTGCTGTATATTTTGTTCATACTGTTTATGTAATTTAAAAAAATAAGTTTTTTTTGGTATAATTTCAGATGACATTTTTCATATTAAGACATAAGAGTTTTGTTACCAAATACAGAACATTTGAGTTAAGAAAAATCCCTGCAAAGATTTCTTTTTCATTTTGAAATGTATTTTCTCATTGGAATGCAACATTTCATTTACAGGAGTGGCCTGGGTAACCCATAGTGGGTGTTCTAGGGCTGAAAAATTCATTCCAATAAGGCTGTGCTCAAATTAGTATAAAAAGAGCAATTTCAAACATTTATCAGAGTGCTTTCTTTTTCTTTTGTGCACAGAACAGGAGTACTTATATATAAATAATGATTGGTTCAAAAATAACATTTGCAAATAATGGCCCCTAGTCTTTCAAGTTCCAGGAAAACCCACAGGGCTGATAAAAAAATAAATAAATAAAAGTCCCTTAGGACAAGAAATTAGGCTTGCAAGCTAAACAGGTTTTAAAGGGATTTTGAACAATGTTGATTATCTACAGGGGCATTAAAGGCATTCATTTTATGTGTTTGTTTGTTTTAGAGAGAGAAAGAGCTTCAGAATGCATAGAAATATTCAAAATGAACTGAAATTTTTGAGATAAAGAGCTTCAAAAAACATGGAAACTCTGACCATTTGATGGCCTCACTGATAGTTCAAGAAAAGACAGTAGAGAAGTATCAAGAAGAAAGCATATGCCCTCAGGGTGGGGAAACACCACATGATCTATTTTGATTTCTGTTTTGATGTGCCAATACCCAAGACTAATGGCTGGGTCTCAGCTTTGAGCACAATGCTTGACATTTACACAGAGAGCAAAGTTTGACCACATTTATATTTTATCATTGAATAATAACAGTATTCAGATGAGGAATAGAATGAGGCTTTGGTTTTTTGTTGTCAAGTTTGTTTTCAGATTAGGAAACCCTGTTTAAATAACTAGACCAAGGTAGCATATATTGCCCAAGGTCACAAGCCTTGTAAGTGCAGAGTTAGGACATAAGACCAGGTCTTCTGACTAATTTCAGCTGTCTTATTTCCCAGAATTTGCATTTTTTTCTGAGAAACACATACCTTCTTGTCAAATGCTACAACAGGTGATACAATAAAATCAGGGAATCCCCTGTGCTTACCCATTGAGGCTGGTTTGTGTGCAGCCTGATATACCCCTTAGATGTATCCATCAAAATGTACAGAAGTAAACCAAAGAGCATATATATTTCGATTAGGAGGAATAATTCTAATCCAAATCCAAACTAGTCTTTATTCATAAACTGTTAGACTTGGCAAGATTCCTCTGGTTTGTCTGGCTTTCCACAACAGGAAGACTGAGATCCAAGAAGGGAAAATTATCTAACACATTGCAAATTAGTGGCAAAACCTGGGCCATAACCCCTGACTCCTGATTTCTCCTCATTGCACCACACCATGGTCTTTCCTTCAGTTGGAGAGCCTTAGCTTAAAGAGAAAAACTGAAATTCCATTTTAGAAAAGCATTCTCTTAAACGGAGAAGGCAGGCTTTGTGACATTTTATGCTGGGTGGATAAAAAGATGTTAGTTGGAGTATTTTTCAAATCCTACATGTCACCCAAAGAGGAAACATCTTGAAGTTTCCTGATTCCAGAAATTCTAGGGAGATAAAGAACATTCACAACTGATGATATGACAGATAAAACTTAACTTTCCACCAATCATGCAATAATAAGCATGCATATATTTTAATTG
This sequence comes from Tolypeutes matacus, assembly GCA_026826555.1. NCBI lineage: Eukaryota > Metazoa > Chordata > Mammalia > Cingulata > Chlamyphoridae > Tolypeutes > Tolypeutes matacus. Next base: position 5,810,394 of record JAKSZT010053784.1, on the reverse strand, counting down.
AACCAATATAGAAAAGAATGAAGGAAATACCTGAAAGATAAAACTATACATTTTCAAACTGAAGTTTTACAAAATGTTTTCCACATCATAAATAAAATAAGACTGAAAACCTCACCTATAAAGCATTGATGTGCAGAAAATTTATGATGTGACATCATTAAAGTATACTTTCTATAGGAAAGAGATAATATGAGGATAGAAAGGAAGATAAAATGCTTGGGTTTCAAGAGGCTGAAATTGAAACCTTGAGCATAGCCTTGCTAGAGTGAATGTGTATTGAAATAATCATGCCAAGAAAAGGTCATTTTATAAAGGCAAATTAAAAATCAGAAGACTGGTCTCTGATTTAGAAAGACCACAAAGTATCACCTGGCTTAGCCCTTAGCCTTTGAATAATCTATTTTATAAATAAGGAAACCGAGGTTGAAGGAGATTACAAATATTGGCATATGGGTGGTACTTAATACATACGTATGGATGGGTGAGTACAAAAATTTAGTCAAATTCATCAAGGTATTTGCCAACTTGGAAGATATCTTGATTATAAAAACCAGAATCTCCTGTGCTTCAGACACAGCCCCAAACTATATCACTACATCTATTTTTTTATTAAGTTTTCCTGAAATATATTCACACACCATACAATCCATCCAGAGAGTGCAATCAATGGCTCTCAGTATAATCAGAGTTGTGTATTCATCATCACAAACTATTTCAGAACATATTCATTACCTCAAAAAGAAAAGCCCTCTATTATTGAAATATATCATTGGAGTGGTAACTTTGTTACAAAGATTAAAGTACTAGATTTATTTTTAAACTCAACTGGCTTACTGGCTTATTTTATACCTCAACCTTCAACCTTAGGCAGTACCCTCTTCTGATGGCAGGATGCTGGAGTAAGTCCCAAGCTCTACTTCATCAGAGAACCAAGTCCAGAAGAAGAAAGTCTCTTGTTATAGCTCCTTTGGGAGGCAAAGAAGCTTATCTTTGTGGAAAACCAAGGAAAAGTTTCCTGGAATCTCATTGTATCCCACTGGGTTTTGTGCCTAGCCTTTCTCGTGGAAGGTGGATGGAAATACTGATTAGCTTAAGCTAATGATGATCCTTGATTAGAGATGGAGTTAGGGTCAATTCTAAGGAATTCATGTGGCCAAAACTGAGGAAGGGATAAATTCATGTGGAAAAATGAGAAAATGTTGACAGGAGAAGGGGGAGAATGGATGATGAAAAATGTATTAGGGTAATGCTAGTGTCTCTAACAAAGAAACACAAAAAATGCACAATGATTAGAATCTAGTAGATAGGTGAACAGCTTTTCAACATGTGCTTTCCAAGGTGACCCTGAACAACCTCTTTAGCACAGCTTTCTAAAAGGGGAAATGATCATGGAGCAAAAGCCATGAAAGGAAATCTTTTATTTTATAATTGAAGTATGATATAAAAACAGAAAAGTGTATAATTCATAAGTGCCTGACTCAATGAATTATCACCCATATAACCACTATTCAAGTCAGGGAATAGAATACTATCAGCATCAGAAAGCTCCCTCATGTCTGCTCTCCTTCCCTTTGACCTAAACATAACTTCACTCTTTTGAAGTACAAGATAGAGAAAAGAGAAAGGGTGGAGAACCAGCTAATCAGTCATGAATATCCAGAAGTAGGAATTGCATATGTGAACATCATTGGTTATGACTGTTTACTTAGGAAAAAAAAGAATGGGAAATATTGCCTCAGCAAGCTCCTTTGACAATTTTCTTTTCTTAAGAAGTACCAGGGATTGAATCCGGGACCTCACACATGCAAAGCAGGAGCTCAAACACTGAGCTACACCCACTCAGCTCCTTTGACAATTTTGATCTAACCTATTTCAAATGTTAGATTTTACAGTCCTCTGGCAAAATAGATAAATCATTGTTCCTCTGGCACATTTTGCACTAACCTTTGCTCCTGTTGCACCTCCATCTGTAATTCCCTTCTCTCTGCTAATAGAAATCCTTCAGCATCTAACCCAAGGCCTGTCACTCTGTGAGACTTCGTCAAACACTGCAGTTCATCACGAACTCACCTAACACCTCTTTTGTGGCCTATGCTAAACTGGCTGAAATCTCATTATTCCCAGGGCCTAACTTTCTGCATATGAGTCCTGTCTCTAACCAGTCTAAGCCCTTGGATTTCAAGGACTAGGTGTCAGTCCACTGAAAGACTTTTGTAAATCACAGCACATAGAACTGACCCTCAGAGAAATTTCGGTTTAGTAGAGGAAGGAGTGGCATTTGACTTTGAAAAAGATGGATCTTTCATAAACAGAGGCTCTTAGAAATAATAACCATCAGTGGTACTATACCCAATTAAGACTCAGAACTTTATATGATATAAATATATCATATTTCATATATGAGAAAATTGAGGTTTAGATTGGTTAACTAACCTCTCTAAGATTATACAATTTCTTACTAGCAATATTTTTCCTGTTTTTTCAGCTAAGGCATATTGGCTTCCCATCTCTTTGTAAATGTTTGCCAGACAATTTGGAAAAACAACAACAACAACAAAAAATATATATATATATATACACACACACCATTTATTTGTTCCTTCTTTAAGGTCACTAGATTGATCTCATAAGATTAACTCACAATGAATTATTATATTTGGATATAGCATTAAACAAAACCTAGTATAAGAAGATTTTAAATGGTTGTTTCCTCAGGCATGGCTTAATTCATTTTTTTTTAACATGCTGGAGGTATTTCATCACTCTCAATGAGATACCTCCAAATATCTTTGTAAGCATGAATTTTCAAGTCTCAAAGAATCTAGTCCTTAACTAAGGATGTCCTAGGGAGACAGTCACATGGAAAAATAGCTTTGATTAATGCAGCTAAAAGCCTTTCTAACTGTATTATAGTGGAGCATGCACATCAGGTTTTCAGTTCAAAGAGCACTTCCATTTAGAAAAAAATGCTGTACACAATGTGGGGTTATACACATCAAGCTTCGGCTTTACTGCAGTTGTGTTTTATGTTTCTGTTCAACCCAAATGATTTCGCTTACTACATGCAAGCACTGTGCCCTTCAGACTAATTTTGGTGGATAGCCTACATAATTCTGAGTTCAGGTTTACTAAATATCAACTTTTTCAAAAAAAATTGTTTGGGGAATTGTATCTTATTTCTCATTTCACAAAACCCATACCCACAAATGGGCCTTGGCAAGTAAAGACTCAAAAACTCTTGATGACAGTGAAAAGAAAAATAAAGAATTTCAAATGTATCATCTAGAGATGTTATGGCCAAATATTTGCTAGATTGTATGTTCCTACATTTTTTATTAGATGGAAAATACAAGGCCAATATTTGACATTTTCTTTAAAGCTACATTACAACTTTAATAGTCATTTCATTAATTTGAAATTTATCTGTAAAAATGTTTTCCAAATCAGAAGGGCACATGGAAAAGATTTTGCAGTTAGCTAGAACTTCAGAAGACCATTAGTTCATAATTGTACAATCTCCATCATGACTAATATTTTTGTCTTTCAAAGTGTATTGTCCCCCATTCTCCTTCCACACCAATCCCTCAAATCCATTCAAGACTTTGTTTTGCATTTAGTTTTCACCATCAATGTCAGTTACTAGCAGAAAGTAACTGTTCTGCTCTGAGACTCCAATTAATGATATTTACTTATAAAAAAAACCAAATTTAAACAAAAATAGGGGCTGTGCTTTATACACATCCTGATTTCCACAATAATTCCAAATAGACCCAAAGCTTCAGTTTTACATGGTTGCAGTGTTCTGTTCCTATAGGGTTGCCATGGGCTTTTATATATGTTTGATCCATGTAATTGCAGTTTACCCTAAATTGTTAAATATATAAATTGTTTAATACCTACCAGTTCTGGTGTAGGAATAATAATTCACTCTGCTACATTCACATAGGTTCCACCTTCCCAGAGCAAATAGTTTTTATATTGCTCTAGGAGCTAATGCCTCCTCTGAAGCATATCTTGGCATCTTAATATAGCCCTTGGTTACAATGAAGCAGCCTTTTTCTTTCATAACAAATGAGAACAAGTATGCCCCAGCTGTTCCTAATTAGGTTCCTTAAAGTGTCTCTCTGGGTGAATGACTAAACATGACTCAGCTTTTTCCAAACTGATTTTTTTATTATTAGTATAATTTAAGAAAATATAGGAAAGTATAAAAAACTTCAATAGAGACATAGAATACATGCACACACACACACAAACTGTCAAAAGGAAATTCTCAAGCTAAAAAATATAATTACTAGCAGTAAGAATTCATTGGTGGTTTATTAGCTGATAAGAAACAACAAACTGAAAAAAAAGGAAGTCCTGAATCAGAAGATAGAACAGTAGAATGTATCCAGAACAAAGCACAGGGAGAAAACACATACAGTAAAGAGCTATATGAGAGACTGGGAAAATGTCTAACAAGTGTGTAATCAAATTCCAGATGAAGAAGAGAAAATGGGTGGTACTCAGGTAATAGCTGAAAAAATACTACCTGAAAATTTCCTAGACATGATGAAAGCTATCAAGGCACAGACAGAAACCGAACATAGGTTAACTACAAAGAAAACCACACCTAGTGACATCGTAGTCAAACTACTGAAAACTACAGATAAGGTGAAAATTTTAAAGGCAGCCAGAGTGGGGGGTGGGGGAGTAGTTCTAGAAGTGCAATTACAAAGTCAAACAGTTCTGAATTTTAAGATTTTGATGTGACTTGTCAAGCTATTCTCTAGAGATTCTGCACCCCTTTCCCCATACCCTTGAAAGTACCGTCACAACTCTTCGTGTGACTTTGCTTTGACATTCTAAATAATAGAATTTTTTAACCCTCATTAATCCTTTAGTCTTCTGTGGTTTTTGAATGATGAATGAAGCTGCTGGAAGTTTAGGAGAGATTCATCCTTTCTGAAATTTTCATGGACATTGTCTTTTTTTAAATTTCTTAAATTACAGTTTATAATTTGGACATTGTTAAGATATTGTTCCTATTGTATAGTGTGTGCCAATAAAGTTGATTTGATAGGTTTTCATATTACTCTTTTCAATCTCAAAGAATAAAATTGCAGGATTCTGCTGTATTTGTTTTACCTATATAGTGATGATGTTGTTGTTTTTAACCAAGCCACACTCACTCATGTCCATAAAATGGTTTATACATTGCAGTTAGTTTTCTGAGTACTTTTGACTTTATTGCAGCTCTTGCTTTCATAACATTCCTTGATGTATCCTTGAAAGAAATGTTTTCATCTCTGTGGATTCAAATGCACTCCTTTGGCTTCTATGGGCAGCAATTACTGTGTCCTGTATCTTATGGTCACTTTATAGGGCCATCCTTGTGAAGCTGAGTTGCAAAGATTCTACCCCCAGTGATTTAGGTCTTGCCTTATCCCAATCTTAATTGATGGAATCTGTGCCCTATATTTAGCATTCAGCATAGACCAAAGCATTTCTTATAAAATGACTCCAGAGGACAAAAATGAACTAGCTGTGTCAAGCCGCACAGCACAGCAAAGTTACCTTCTGCACGAGGCCTGAGGCTCACTAACTTGCTACTACTTTCTTTTGCTGAGTAATTTCTTGACATACAAATAGGCTCATGTTGAAAATGTAAATAAAGCCTTGTTAAATATAAATGATGAAGTGAAAGATCAGGGTACAAAATATTAGGTGGACACTTATTAAAATAGTAAACAAAAAAAATTAATAGAAAAATATGCTGAAAGCCTGGACATAACTTCACCAAAATAATAATAATGTGGTTTGAGTGGTGGGATAATAGAAAATTATTTTTCTTTGAACCATTTTATATGTTTTTATAGATTATTATATGACTTTTATAATGAAACAAAAATTTATTTTAAAACAATGTTAAAATACTTATCTGATGAAGATTCAGAAGTATCAGAATACTTATATGATGAAGCCTGTCATAATTAAGATCATAATATTTTAATAACCAAACTAGAGTTTCTGACAAAGATCCTTGTATGCTTTTAGACTATATATATCCTTATATATAGACATATATATAGATATATAGAGACAATATATATCCTTATATTGTTGTTTCACATTTTCTATGTAGTTTGAGTGACTATAAAACCATACTTCAGATAACTGTGAATTCAGTTCCAGATCACTGCAATAAAGGAAATATAGCAATAAAGCAAGTCACACAAACTTTTTGGTTTCCCGGTATATATAAAAGTTATGTTTGCAATATATTTTATTATATTAACTGTGCAATGGCACTGTGTCTAAAAAAACAATGTACATACCTTAAGATATGACACACACAAAGTGACTACATATTATTGGAAAAATGGTGCTGATAGATTTGCTTGACTCAGGGTTGCCACAAATATTCAATTTGTAAAAAATGCAGTATCTGTGAAGTACAATAAAGCAAAGCACAATAAAATGAGGTATGCCTGTACAAAGTATACGTAGCATTTTAAGTTAGCATAATTCTCATCTTTTTCTGCATGTCTGGAAAAATTTACAGTTATCCGTAAGCTAAAATAATTTGTTTTCCTTATCAAAAATCGATTGCATAAAAAATGCCTTTCTGTGATGGATTAAAGCTGTATGAATCCCAGAAAAACATGTTCTTAAATTTAATCCATTCCAATGGGTATGAACCCATTGTAAGTAGGAACTTACGATGAGGTTACTTCAATTAAGAAGGTGTGTCCCACATCAGTCAGGATGGATTTTAATCCTATTAGTGGACTCCTTTATAAGTGGTGTGAAATTCAGACAGAGAGAAAAGCCACAGGAATAAAAAGGCTGAGAATTGATGGAACCTGGAAGAGAGAACCAGAGATGCTTCCATGTGCCTTGCCATGTGACAGAAGAGCCAGGGATCAAATGCAGCCAGCTTCACTACAGTATTTAGGAAGAAAGCATCAAAATGATGACTCCAGGGGGAGCACATGTGGCTCAAGCAGTTGGGCACCTGCCTTCCACATGGGACATCCCAGGTTCGGTTCCTGGTGCCTCCAAAAGAAGATGAGCAGACAACAAGCTGACACAATGAGCAGAGACAATGAGCAGACAACGAGCAGTCAGATGAGGGAGCCACCTCGGGTCGGGGAGAGGGAATGATGACTCCATGATTTGGACTTTTTCCCAGTTTCCAAACGTGAGATTGTTTCACCCAACCCATTTCATGATATTTACTTGAGAAGCCTAGGAAACTTTTTAAAGGGTGCTAGAATAGGGAATTTGAAAATAGCTTATACTGAGAACATGACAGCTATACTATTATATTATGACTGATTTCTTTCTATGTCTCCCTGTGTTAAGGTATGAAGAATATTCATTTTGCTCTCTTGGCAAGCTTATATCAATTATCAATGTTACTTTGAGCCCCATGACACATATTTCAAATAAAGCTTTTTTTTCCTCCCTGAGATGAGTATGGCAAGGAGCATCATGTTGTGTGCTATTATTTGGTCACTAAACCAAGGTGAACATGTAATGCCATGCTGAGTGTCAGAACAATTTCATATGATTCCAATCTCACCTTATTTCCTTGAAGGGGCATGTGAATTAACTTTTGCTCTGAGTTTTTGCAATCATGTACCATATCATAGAATCATAGATAAGTAGAGCCAGTAAGAAAATCTAATGCAGTGGTTTTGGAGTTGAACTATAAAACTTCTAAAAGAAAACATAAGAGAAGCATTTCAGGACCTTATGTTAGGCAATGGTTTCTTAGGCTTTATATCCAAAGCACAAGCAACAAAAGAAAAAATAGATAAACAGGACCTCATCAAAATTTAAAAAGATTTGCACCTCAAAGAGCTTCACCATGAAACTTAAAACAACAACCTACACAATGGAAGAAAATATTTGGAAGCCACATATCTGATAAGGATTTAAAATCCAGTATATATAAAGAAATCTTCCAACTTGACCAAAAAAAAAAAAAAAAAAGAAAGAAAGAAAGAGAGAGAGAGAGAAAGGGAGGGAGGGGGGGAGGAGGAGAACGGGAGGGAGGGGGGGCGGAAGGAAGGAAGGAAGGAAGGAAGGAAGGAAGGAAGGAACGAAGGAAGAAAGGAAGGAAGGAAGGAAGGGAGGGAGGAAAAACAACCCCAATTTCAAAATGGGCAAAAGACTTGAATAGACATTTTTTTCAAAGAGGGTATACAAATGCTCAAAAAGCACATGAAAAGATGCTCACCATCATTAGCCATCAGAGAATTGCAAATCAAAACCACGAGATACCATTTTACACCCACTAGAATGGCTACTTTTTAAAAAAAAATGGAAAATTAAAGTGTTGGGGAGGATATTGAGAAACAAGAACACTCACTAATTCATTGCTGGTGCAGCTGCTGTGGAAGACAGTTTCGCAGTTCCTCAGACAGTCAAATATAATGTAGAGGAACAGGAACACTCATCCACTGCTGGTGGGAATGTAGAATGGTACAGCCACTGTGCAAGATAGTTTAGTGGTTCCACGAGAAACTAAGTATAGAATTGCCATATAATCCTGCAATCCCACTTTTAGGAATATACCCAGAAGAATTGAAAGTAGGGACATGAATAGATATGTGCACACCAATGTTCATCGCAGAATTAGTCACAATTGCCAAAAGTTGGAGGCAACCTAAGTGTCCATCAATGGATGAATGGATAATCAAAATGTGGCATATACATACGATAGAATATTACTCAGCTATAAGAAGGAATGAAGTATTGATACATGTGACAAAATGGATGAACCTCAAAGATCTTGTGTTGAGTGAAGCAAGCCAGTCACTAAAGGACAAATATTGCATGATCTCGCTGATATGAACTAAGAATATTGAGCAGACTCACAAGATAGAGTCTAAAAGATAGGTTACCAGGGCATAAAAAGCAAATAAAGAGTGGTGAGCAGATGCTCAATCTGGGTAGAATCTATGATGAGGTGGATGGAGAAGTTTTGGGAGTAGACAGGGGTGAGGGTGGTGCAGTGATATGAGTGGGGTCAACTGTGCTGGAATGTGAGTGTGAGTGTGAAAGGGGGGACAGATTGGGTACCTGGAACTTGAGGGAGGGCTGGATGAAGAAACAGTTGAATGTGTGACTTAGTGAACTTTGGGGAAGCTGAGGACTGTGGTTGAAAGTACAATTGTGGGAGGGTTCTTGCAGGATCTGTGGTAGAGGAGTGACAGTGGTGCAGGAGGTCAGTGGTAGGAGGATGGGTTGGAGGTTGAACCTGGGGCCTGCCGTTATGGAAAATGAATGTGTTTAGGTAGTCATTGGGTATTTCTTGGTGGGTGGAGACCCATACAATAACCAACAAAATATTAAACTTCTATCCTGGGGGGTCTTGCTACTTTCTCTCATAGAGTGGCAAGAATCTCTGGAGTGTATAGACAATGCCAAATAAAAGAAAACAGAACAATATGCCAAGACTTCAAAATTAGTGCTTGTATTTATGAACCTTATTCCTGTGAAAGTGAATCTTAGCCTAGTAATAACTAATGCCTAAAAGTTACCTCATGAAAACCTACTTGTGCTCAAATGTGGCCTCTCTCTAAGAGAAGCTCAACACATAAACTCACTACCTTCTCTCTGACATGGGATATGACTCCCAGGGATGAGCCTCCCTGCACCATGGGATTACCACCAAGCACCAAGCAGTGATGCATTTGAAAAAAGACCTTGACTGAAAGGGGGAAACTTAAATACAAAAGAGTTTTTTCGGCTAAGAGATTTCAAAGTGAGTTGGGAGGTCATTTCAGAGGCTACACTTAGGCACATAGGTAGATCTCACTAACTGCCACAGTAAACAAAGTCTCAAGGGTGTTCCTGAGAGTTCTAGAAACATCTGCACACTATAGGCAAGGCATGCAGCCTCATGAAATCAGCGTTTTGTTGGTGGACTTTATCCTGGAATATGATAATCTATTTCCCCAATATAACAGAGTTAGATTCATTTATAATTTCCCTACTCATGATTCTTCTACTCCTCTTTTTTAAACCTATAATTAGCACTGTACTCCTTAAATATATGTCCAGAGACTTAAACCTTTGATCTGTTCACAGGATGATTAAGCCCTAAATCTCAGGACTACTAATAAAATTATGATGATGGGCAACTCCTACCCCCAATAAAACAAAAAGTATCTACAACTGCAAGTGAAACAGTTCTTTCCATCTGCCCTATAAGGTCTAAGCCCCTCTCCCAATCTGAAGCAGAGTGGGCAACATCATCCTAAAAGCCTCAAAATTGAGGAATGAACAAACATAAATGTGGAATGCAAACATGGACCAAAGTAGACTAATTAATATTGTAGTAATGGAAGAACTTGCAACATTAATATAAAGATAGCGGTTATCAGAGGTTCTGAGGGGAAGGGAAGGGAAGAATAGGTGGATCATAGGGCATTTTTAGGACATTGGAATTGTTCTGCATGAAATTGCAATGGCAGATACAGGCCATTATACATTTTTTTAAAAACCTATAAAACTATGCAATGCAATGTGTAAACCACAAGGTAAACTATAGACCTTGGCTAGTAGTAATGCTTCAATATTGGTTCATCAATTGTAACAAATTTACTACACTAATATATGATGTTATTAATAGGAGAAAAGGTGGAAGAGGGAGGGAGTGGTTACATGGGAATCCCCTATACCTTCAATGTAACTTTTTATAATCTAAAACTTCTCTAAAAATAAAGTTTATATTAAAAAAAATTTAAATATAGAATTATTATATGACCTGGTAATCCCACTGCTAGGAATATTCCCCAAAGAATTGAAATTAAGGACTCAAACAGTTACTTGCACACCAATGTTCATAGTGACATTATTCACAACTGCCAAAAGTTGGAAACAACCAAGTGTCCCTCAACAGATGAATAGATAAACAAAGTATGGTAAATAAACACAATGGAATATTAATCAGCATTACAGAGGAATGAAGTGCTGATACATGCAACACCATAGATGAACTTTAAAGACATCATGTTGAGTGAAATAAGACGCTAAAGGACAAATATTGTATGATCTCACCGAAAAGAAATAATTAGAATAATTAGGCTCATAGAGTCAGCAACTACAATATAGGTTACCAGGAGATGGGGTAAGGATAAGCCATAGAGAGTTAAGGCTTAAAATATACAGTTTCTATTTGGGACAATGGAAAAATTTTGGTAATGGATTGTGGTAATAGAACAACACTGTGAACATAATTAACAGCACTGAATTATCTAGCTTAATGTGGTTACAAAGGGGAAGTAATTTAAGGTTGTATAAATGTTACTAGAATAAAATGTTTAAAAGAATATAAGGAACTGCACAATTATAAATAGTATAATCTATTATACTATATGCTTTATAATTATTATTATAAAATGTGCTTTCATCAGTTGTAACAAATGTACCACACCAATGTGCGGTGTTAATAATAGGGTGGTATATGGGAATCCTGTATTTTATGCCTGATAAACTTTTCTTTTAAAAAAAAATCTTATAAAGCTAACAACAAAACAAAAAAGAGTCAGGCACCATTGTCTCTGCCTCCACAAACTCCAGGGGACACATGCCAACCTGCAGTGTCTGTTCTACAGCAGCATGGGCAAACCTATGCATTTCTGCTGCTAATAAGCATTCAGAAAGGAATTGGGGGTATGTTAGTGAAATGTTGGTCTCCACTTGTGACAGACATTCCAATCAGTGGGTTGGTAATGGGAAGTGCCTTTATTTGACTGGAGGAAGAAAGGAATGTGGTAGTTTTGTATACAAGTACTAAATTCCTTCACATAATTTACTCTCCATCAAATCTCTAACTTTCTCTCACACAGACTTGTGGGTAATGGTGGAGGGACCAGTTTGGCCATTTGGGCATGGATCCTCTCTTTAGATAAGTAAGGTATTTGTCTCCCATTATCTCAGCTTTCAGACATTAACTGATATTCTGAGACCCAGCAAAATCTCACTGCATTTTATATAGCTGTCACATGGTTATGGGAATAAACATACATTTTTGAAATTAGGCTACAATGAAGTGTAGAAGAAAGGGAAAGTGCCTTCTACTGACACAGGAAATCCAGTGCTCTGGTTAAGTAAACTATTTTAAATAATGCAAAATAAGAATATATGCAATAGTACATTATAATTTTCAAGTAATCACAATATCCAGGAGTTCTAGAACTCCTAGAGCTGCTTATGTGTGATGATATCTGTGGAATTTTAGAATTTAGCTATAGATCCTCTGCATTGAGAATCTATCACACCTTTGATCCAATCCAGAATTGGCTACAGCTTTTGGTCTTGAGAAACTATTACCCTCCAAATGCTCTGGTGCCCTGAGATAATGTGCACAATGAAGCATTCACAGTTGCTATAGCAGTCAGTGTTCCACCATATCTGTACAACATTGGTAGTTAGACTGACCATTTTGTAGTCCTCAGGATGCCATGCTGAGTACTCTTGTAAACACTTTTTAAGTTCTTTAGCCTACCCAGAGACTTTTTGGGCTGATTTTCATAGCCACCATTCCCTTTTTAAGATTTCCTTTGGACACGTTTTTAAAAATGAAGAAAACATTCTGTTAAACAAAAACAGTAATTTTGATCGGAAAATACCTAGATCTTTAGGCTTGTGTCTTTCACTAATTAACATAAAATTCATCACAGCAACTTATATTTTGAGTTCTAATGTATAGAAGGTTTTGTGCTCTATAACCCTAGACAAGTTACTTCACATTTGTAGACTTCTATTGACTCATCTATATCATGAAAGAGATTGGGGAACTAGATTCATGGTTTTCAAGCTGTTCTGAGGACATTTTGCAAAGTCAAGAGGAAGGAAATCTGCCTCTTTAGTGTGAGGAATTTCATAGACTTTGTCTCAATTTTGGTTTTGGTGAATAGAATCAGGGAAGCACAAGACTGTTGTGTTCCAAAAACTCAAGGGCACCTACCATATTGCACACTGTCATAATATCAACACATGAATGGAGAAAGAAGGGGAGGAGAGGGGAGGAAAAACAAGTGGAGTGGAGGGAAAATAGAGGCTCCTTTCATAAATACCGTTTTTCCCCACAGATCATCCCTTTTTTCCTTCTACATCCCATTTTATGGCTTTCCTTAATGGTGGGATTTTAGGGGACCTAATAAATAATACACCTCTTCTCTGTCCAAGATCAGAACTAATTGTAGGATAGAGACATGAAAGAGGCAGATGGGGATGACAATATTATTTATTACTGTTACTGAGAATTTAGTGTTAATCACTCTAGTGGTTTACTAACTTTTCAACCCAGATTTAGCCTGATGACCCAGGTTCACAACATCTTGTGGTTCCTTTCTCTATAAAAATTAGAGGATAAGAGAGAAAAGCAGAAAGTATGTTTCCTTCAGGCAGGCTACTGACCTATAGAAAAACGTGTATGAGAGAGACTGAGCCAGGCATGCCCAGTCCAATTTTTCAGACTAACCAATTTGATAAATTAATTTCTCTCCTGATCATAAGCTAACAAGGGTTGAGGAGTGGCAAGGAATATTAACATAATGAAAGCTCTTCCACATAGAAATAGGAGGAGAGGAAATCAGTGCCCTCTCCCTCCCCCTTAAAACTGGTAAAGGTCATTGAACCATGAAGCAGAGCAGTAGTTACAAGGATCAGGCTTTGTTTTAAATCAGTACTAGATAAACCAATAACTTTGGTTTGAACATGCTGCTGTTTCCACTATAATTTCTGCACATCTTTGGTAATTTTCAGTGACAAAAAATGATTTCAAACAGTACATGGAGAATTGAATTGTGCACCCCAGTTTGGATATGTTCTTGGTCTTGGTATGCATTCTGGCGGGTGTGGACGCATTGAAAATAGGATCTTTTACAGGAGTTACTTCAGTCAAGGTGTGGCCCAACTGATTGAGGTTGGCTTTTGATTGGGATTACTGGAGTCCCTTATAAGCAGAATGAAATTCAGACTTAGAGAGAGAAGCCATGGGAGCTGCCAGAAGCTGAAAGTCAATGGAATCCAGAAGGGAAAGGAAAAGATGCCACCATGTGATGGAAAGGCCACGGACCAAAGATCACTGGGCAGCAACCCTAGGATGGCCCAGTCTTCAGGGGAAAAGTCACTTTGCTGATGCTTCAATTTTAGACTTCTAGCTTCACAACCATGAGCCAATAAATTCCTGTTGTTTAAGCCAGCCCACTGTATGGCATTTGTTTTAGCAGCTAGGAAACTAAAACAGTATTTCTCAACAATTAGTTATAAGTCACAATGGTGGGTCTTCTAATTTGAACTTTTTCCTCTATCAAAATTATTTCTAATCAAATAAGCAAAAATTATTGGTCAATAGTTTAAAATATCTTAAAGACAGTTTAAGGTGGTATTTCTCAAAAGGAAATACTAATCCCTCATCATGTCTCACAAAAGGATCCTATAATAAAATACTTTTTAAATAAACTATATAGTATTTCTTTTGTAAAAAAATCATGAACCAAAACTATTTAGGTCACTGAGAAGTCTTCTAGTGAAGATAAAAGGTTATAAGTGAGTGTCCAGTTAAAATCTTAGTACCACTGTTCTCTACCTAGATAGTGGCAAGTTATTTGAACTCTCTATACCTCAGACTTTTCATCTATGAAATGGAGGTAATAATAGTATTCTATTTTTCCTTTAGGCTTCTTTTGACTTATCTGTCAATAGAAGTCTAAAAAAATAGGCTAATGACTCATAGGCTGATTATTAGAATTAAATTTTATATATATATATGAAACTCCTGATTTATAGATACACTTAATAAATGTTCAATAAATGTTAAATATTAGCATTATTAATATTCCCCAAACTTATTTGCCATAGAAACCTATTTTGAAAGATATTGGACTAAGGATATATTTAATGAGAAACAATTGTGTGTTTACTTTTCTTTTGCCTATTTGATGTTGGGTCTTAAATATGCCACTTTCAATTCCTTGTCTTATATTCGAGGTCACTGATGAGGTTACTGAGAAGTCAAACATAATTTGCTTCATTGAAAAGCAATTTTTTAAACATAAATGGAAAGAGAAGTTTGCCTGAAGACTCTTCAGTAAGAGTCTAACCTCAAACTCTCTGATGACCAAATTGGTATATTAAGTGGGACTGACAGAAAGATAGAGAAAGCAACCATGCATGACTTCAGGAAAGAATTAAGGAATAGCCACATGAAAATTGGGTGAGAAAATCTGAGAATTATAGTTGTAGTCCCAGAAGTAGCGAAGGAGTAGGATGAGAAATGTTCATGAGAGCTCATTAATCAGTTCATCCTCCAGTAATTATCAGATAAATTTAGCCTTCTCTTGTCCCCTCTCTGTGTAATACTCTCTGGTGAACAAAAGGAAAATGAGAGGTCAAAGAAAGATAAGATGGAGCTGCCAATTATCCCTGGATAAATATAACAGAAACAGTGTTGGAATGAACCTTTAAAAGAACTGATCCAAATTCCATGCCAAATCAAAAGTCCTCCCTCCATCATTCCTGGCAGACAGTCCTTCAGCCTCCGAAATATTTTCAAAAACAGGATCTCACTACTTGTCCAGACATATTTGTTGGCTAGTTCTAATTTTTTAGAATTTTCTTTTTTATATTGAGCTAAATTCAGTGTCAGGTAATTGGCCATCATTGAATGTAATTCTATCCTCTGAAGCAAATTTAAATAAAGCTAATCCTTTTATCAGTTAGCAAGATTTCATTCATTTGAAAACAGATATCATGACTCTCAAGTCTTTACTTATTTAGTTTAAATATACCCAGTTCATTCAGAATTCACATGTGACTGACCTGGATAATTCACCAGTCTGGATTTTAGCCCCTATATGCATTGTCTTTTGCCAGTGTCTCACTTAAAGTTTCATATCAAGGATGAATGCAATACTCTAAATGTATGATTCTTCCTTGTTCTGCATTCTATACACTATTATTGAATTCTAAGTTTGCCTTCAGTCTTTAGCATTCATTTATATCCCAGGATTTCCTAGCTGAACCAGAGTCAGAAACAAACCTGAATAAAATCCTGGGAATTCATATCAGGAATATAAGCTGAATTTCACACATAGATTGTTGGGTCATACAATGAGAAATTAGATTTTTTGAATGGTTAGTTACAGAGAACATGATGTACAGTCAAAGGAAATGGGGGAGTGGTTTGCCTAAAAAAGTTGTCTAATGCTCTGGTATCATAGGAATTTTTTGATACAGAGCTTGTTTAACTTGAAATTGACTGGGAAAATGTAATAATGTGAATTATAAGAAGGTTTAAAAATCAAAGCAAATTACAGTTAATGACTGGGCAAAGAAAAATGGTTTTCAGGTTGGTGTTAAGTAGTCCTGGAGTCAACAAAATAAAGGACAAGGAAGGTGCCTTTTATTTTATTTTAGCTCTTCCTACACACAACATCTTGAAGAACTGACTCCTTTTCTCCCTGTGAACAAATGTCAATAAAAATAAGAGCAAGAGTCTTTCGAATTAATAGAGCAAATGCTCATCAACCTTACCTCGCTCTGTCCTTGAAATGTTGTTTCCTCTTGAATAGGAACAAAACTCTCCCTTTTTAGTTCAAGAAACTTATTAATGACATGATTTACTACCTCAAAGATGAAAATATAGTATAGATCCGAGAATTTCTCAGGAAAACCATTTTTCTTTTAAATTGGATGTTTAAATGGTAACAACCCCATATTTGCGCATAAGATAATGCTTTCCTTTTATTCTGAAGTCCAAAGTAAATACTGATTTACTGCTTCCATGAGGATAAAAGTAACATATTGCCATATTTCTGTATTAAAATATGTTTTTAGGTTTTAGTCAGAGTGTGTGTACCATATTTGCAATGAATTTTTGTGCTACAGAAAAAAAAGTATTAAAAACATCACTAAAATCAAGCTCACTCCAGGATTCCATACTCTGCAACAACACTTGGTTTGCTTTTCATCTCTACTTTAATCCTTAGGCTGCACTTGAGCTAAGCACATTTCAAAATCCTGCAAAGTTTCTCACTATAGCTGAAAAAATATATAAAGTATACTAATAAAATGACCTTATTTAACTGGGGTATCTTAGTTTTATGCTACTATCAAAAGTAAAGGAAATTAAATTTTAAGATCACATTTGAAAATGACCTGAAGGTTCATTGTGGAATCTCAACTAAGGAAATTACAATGAGTCTACAGTTTGCACAATGTACTATCGTAGCCCCTTATTTTGTTGTCAGGCTAAAGTTTCCCACAAGATTACAGAATTAATAAAAACTAAAGAGAAAACAAGGGACCAAAAGCTACAACTCTAAATGAGCAAGTGTTCAAAGTGAATGCCACAGAAGGCTATGTTTTTCTTTTAAACATAAAGGGAGATAGAGAAGAGACAAGGTTAACCATATTTTGTGATATAGCAGTAAATGTGGACTCAGAAACAACAGTGACCAAAAAAAGGAGGCTGTCTACGTGGATAGGGCATGCAATTATTGATTCTTAACAAATGTTGCATTTCCAAGGATTATTATGTATTTCTCTAGAAATCTGATGAATTTACTATGGTTTAAACTTGCAAAGAGTTGGGCTTTCCCAGACTCTAGGAAGCTGAATATAGAAAAATTGTTCAGAAACCTGTGGGCATCTCTCCTTGAGTATGCTTATGGTTTTATCGATGCTGAATGTGGTTCAGGAACTAAGAGAACCTGATACTGGACAACATTTCCTTAACTTAAAGTATAGAATTTTTGAAAATATAAGTTGTTCCTAAATGGTGATGCAAGTTATCTTACTTGTGTCTGAGAGAATTCTTTATGTACCAGAATCTGGGTGTCCCATAAGTAAACCAAAGGAAAAGCCTTCTAGGTATGCTGTACTGGCTCCCCGTCAGTGTTCCTGTTTTGCATCTGTTGTATTCAATATCCTTGACCAAATAAATCTGGAGCTTATAGCAGATGTGTGAAATTTCCCCATCTTTTACTTACCTGTTATGCTAAAGAAATATTTCATGGGTTTTGTTTTCCTTTGAAAAAGACTAATAGCAGGCATTGTTGAACTATTCACAATGTACTGTTTGGAAGAAAGTGGGGAATCATTGGATACTTCTCTAAGGAAGCTACAAGAAGTCACATATCAGGATTATATGAATGGAATGTCATTCAGAAGGAGATCTGCATGATGAAAGGAACAAGGTTCTGAAACCTAGTGATTGACAAGAAGCATCAAAGATATTTGTTTATGTCTCTCAATGTAAAAACTACATAAGGAATATGGCAAAGAGGATTTTTAAATAAGAAAATCTTCCCAACTCTCAATGTGAAGAAAGTTTTTTCAGTTTGGTTTTATGAAAGACGTTTGTATTGCCTGAAGAACAAGATTGAAAGGTTCTTAAAGAGACTACAGACTACATCTATATCTGAAAAACTACCCACCAAAAACTCTGAATCATCCATAAAATGTTTGCAGTCATTTTAATTTGCAATACTCTGATAACTCATGATATTGAGCATCTTTTCATATGGTTATTGAAATACATGTTTATATATATAAATATGTATGAGTGTAGGGGTATATAATATTAATTACATATATTATTATACAATTTTGAGTAGATATCATTAGAAGGGTCATCTTTGTCTTCTTCCTGAATTTAGGGGAAAGCA
This sequence comes from Tolypeutes matacus, assembly GCA_026826555.1. NCBI lineage: Eukaryota > Metazoa > Chordata > Mammalia > Cingulata > Chlamyphoridae > Tolypeutes > Tolypeutes matacus. The sequence continues at coordinate 5,791,717 of JAKSZT010053784.1, read as the reverse complement.
TTCAATATTAAGTATAAAGTTATCTGTAAGTTTAAATAGATAACTTTTATCATATTGAGATAGATATATCTCTTCTAGTCAAAGTTCTCTGAAAGTTTTTTACACAGATGTTTGAAAAATTTTGTCAAAATTGTATGAATGTATTGAGATGATATAATATGATGTTTCTCCTTTATTCTATTAATGATCTGAAATGCATTGATTGATTATCAAATGTTAAGCCAACCTTGCATTCCTGGGATAAATCCTGATTGTTTCTGGTACATTAATCTTCTTCTGTATTGCTGGATTCAATCTGCAAATATGTTGCTATAGATTTTTGTGTCTAAGTTCATGAAAAATATTAGTCTATAATTTTCTTTTCTGAAATTTGGTATCAGGGTTTTGCTGGATTTATAGAACAAGTTGGAAAGGTTGCTCCTTCACCTTTATTTCCTAAGAATTTATGTAAGATATATTTTATATCTTCTTTAAATATTTGATACAATTTGTCAGTAGAGGCATCTGCGCTTGCCGTTTTCTTTGTGGGAAGAATTTTAATTACCAATTCAATTGTTTTAAGAAATATCAGTCTTATTGAATTTTCTATTTTCTTCATATGCTTATTTGGGGATATTGTGTTTTTTATTTTTTATTTTTTTTTAGCTTTATTTCTAAAGACGTTTTAGATTACATAAATGTTACACAAAAATATAGGGGATTCCCATATACCCCACACCCTTCTTCTCTCATACTCTCCCCTATTAATAACATCTTTAATTAGTGTGGACATTTGTTACAATTGATGAACAAATATTGACACATTGCTACTAACCATGGCATATAGTCTACATTATGTTTCACACTTTGCACTGTACAATTTTACAGGTTTTGACAAAATATATAATGGCCTGTATCCATCATTGCAATATCATGCAAAACAATTTCCATGTCCCCAGAATGTCCCATGTTACACCTATTCTTCCCTCTCCCTCCCATCAGAACCTCTGGGGATCACTACATTTATATCAATGTTACAAGTTCTTCCACTACTGGAATAATACTAAGTCTGCTTTGGTTCATAGCTGCATTCCCCTCTTATGTTTCTTCATTCCTCAATCTTGAGGATTTGGGGATGGTGATGCCCACTTGCTTCTCATTGAGAGGGGGCTTAGATCCCATGGGGGAGATGGATGGAATTGTCTTGCTTGCAGTTGTAGATACTCCCTGTTTTTGGGGGATGGGTGTTGCCATCATCATCCTTTTGTTAGCTGTCCTGGGCGAGTCCAGTGAACTGGAGAGTAGGTGTTGCAACTCTGCTGGGATATGAACAGACTGAAGACTTAAGTCTCTGTGACACATATTTAACATTATAGTGGTAATTACAAGTTCAAATAAAAGAGGTAGAATAACCATTTGTAGGGAACATATAAATGACTTTAATTCTGTTACATTGGGGAGATACATTAACATATATTCCAAGGTAAGGCTTACCGATGGGGTGCTGATTTCATGGGGTTATTTGCCCTGCCCATAGTGTCCAGATGCCTCTAGAGTCCTCAGAAGCCACCCTGCTTGAGGCACTGTTTACTGCGGCAGTCAGTGAGATCCTCCTGAGATGTGTATAAGCATAACCTCTGGAATGATCTCCCGACTCACTTTGAAATCTCTTAGCTGTAAAAAATCTTTTGTATTTAATATTTCCCCTTTTTTGGTCAATATATTTCTCCAAATGCATCACTAGTTGGCACTTGGTAATAATCCCTAGGTGCCAGGGAGGGTCATCCCCATGTCATATCCCATGTGGGGGCGGGGGGGAGGTAGTGAGCTTATATGCTGAGTTTGTCTTAGAGAGAGGCCACATTTGAGTAACAAGGAGGCTTTCAGGAGGTAACTCTTAAGCAATATATGTTACTAGGCTAACTTTCAATTTTACAAGAATGAAGTTCATAAGTACAAGCATTAATATCAAGGGCCTGGAATTTTGGTCTGTTATCTCTCGCTAGACACTGCCCATGTACTCTAGAGATTCTTGCCACTTTATTAGAGAATGTAGCAGGACTCCCCAGGATGGGAATTTCATATTTTGTTGGCTATTGTGTGGGTCTCCACCCACTGAGATAATACCCCAGTACCACATGAACATATTCATATTCCATAGAAAAATGCCCCTGGTGCATCCTTCACTACACATCCCCCCACCACTGACACCCTAGACCAGTGATCCTCCCCTGCCATAGCTGTAACTTTTCTGTCATCCAAAACCTCCCCAAAAACAAAGCCAAAAAATTTCAGATATTGTGTTTTAAATGGAATTTGTACAATTTTACCTTTCTAGTATAAAGTTAATCAAAATATGCCCTTTTTAGTGTTTTAATATTTGTAAAATGCTATGGACCTCTCATTCTGCATATTAGTAAGCTATATTTTTTTTCTTATTCATTAATAATTTTCATTAGAGAAGTTGTACGTTTACAGGAAAATCATGCCTAAAATACACAGTTCCCATACACTACACTATTAATAATACCTTGTATTAGTGTGGCACATTTATCATTGAGAAAAGAAAAATTTTATAATTGTGCTATTCACTATATCCTGTGCTTTATATTAGGGTTCACTGCTTGTGTTGTACGGACCTATGTTGTTCTTTTTTTTCTTATTATTCATTTTATTTTATTTTATTTTATTTTATTTTATTAAATAATAATTTTTAAAAAGATACTTAGATTACATAAATGTTACACAAAAAATATAGGGATTCCCATATGTTCCACTCTCCATACCTCCCACACCCTCCCACACAAACATCCTTCATTAGTGTGGCACATTCATTGCAATTGATAAACGCATCCTGAGGTTTTGCCACTGAGCATGAACCACAGGTACATTGTAGTCTACACTCTCTCCCACACAGTTCTGCATATTATGTGACAATATAAAATGGCCTATATCTGTCGTTGCAATGTCATTCAGGAAGATACCCAAGTCCCAAAAAAGCCCCCATATTACAACAGTTTTTCCCTTTCCTTGCCCCCAGAGCCTCCAGTAGTCACTGGCTCCACATCAATGTTGTAATTTATTCCAATGCTAGAAACACAATATGTCTATAGTAGAATACCAGTAAGTCCACTCTAGTCCATAGTTCATTCCCCAGCCCTGAGGATTCTGGGATGGTGATGTCCACTCCACCTCTAATTGAGAGGAGGCTTCAATCCCATATAGCCAATGGATGGGACTCTCTTGCTTGCAGTTGTCGGCTCTCTTGTTTCCTTGGTATGGTGGTTGTCCATCCTCACCTCCTTGTTAGTTGTACTGGGTGAGTCCAATGAACTGGAGAGTAGGTGTTGCAACTCCACTGAGGTTCCAGGCCCAGCTGGTACATGGACAGCCCAACGGCTCCAGTCTCTTGGGAGTACACCTACAAACTCCAGCACCAAGTATAGGTTAAAACAGAAGGGAGAGATGAGCCATGTGTAGGGAAACCATAACTGAGTCCATCTCTGTCATTCTCAGGAGCACACACTCCATAGTAGGGCCCACTGGCAAGGCACCAAACTCCTGAGCTATCTGCCCTGATCATAGGACCTGGGTGTCTCCAGAGCCCTCAGGAGCCCCACTATTTGGGGTAGTATCCATCTTGAGGACCTTAGCTGAGGGAAGCAAACCAGGCATTGAAGGATGAACAGTACATGTTGTTCTTTTGTTTAAAAAAAATTACTCTAATAACATGAATGCAACTTAAAATTTTTCCTTTTAACCACACTTAAATACATAATGCAGTGCTGTTAATTAAATTCACAATGTTGTACTAGTATCACCATCATCCATTACCAAAACCTTTCCTTTAGTCCAAATAGAAACTCTGTGCAATTTAAGCATTAACTTCCCATTACCTACAACCACCATGGCCCCTGTTAGCTTATGTTCAAACTTCTAACTCTGAATTTGCTTATTCTAATTGTTTCAAATCAGTGAAATAATACAATATTTGTCATTGTGTATCTGGCTTATTTCACTCAACATGATGTCTTCAAGGTTCATCCATGTTGGCACATGTATCAGAATGTCACTTTTGTGGCTGAATAATATTCCATTTTATGTATGTACATTTTATTTATCCATTCATCAGTTGATGGAAACTTGGGTTGTTTCCATCTTTAGGGAGTTGTGAACAATGCCACTGTGAACATTGGGGTGCAAATAACTGTTCTAGTCAATTCATTTGGGTATGAAACTAGAAGTGAGATTGCCAGATTACATGGTATTCCTATACATAACTTTCAGAGGAACCACCAAACTGTCTTCTATAGCAGCTGTACCATTTTATATTCCCACCAGCAAAAAATGATTGCTCCTATTTCTCTAGATCCTCTCTAACACTTATAATTTTCTGTTTCCTTAGTAGGAGCCATTCTAGTCATGAAGTTGTATCTCATGTGGTTTGAGTTTGCATTTCCCTAATGGCTAATGCCATTGGGCATCTTTTCATGTGTGTGTGGTTTTTTTGTTGTTGTTGTTGTTTTGGTCATTTGCATATCTTTTTTTTTTTTTAATTATTATTTTTTATTATGGGTAAAAATCAAAATTCTCACAATACATACAAACATTTGCAAAATGATATATAAATATATATGCATATATGTGTATTTGCTTACAAAAATGTTGTTTATATATATATATATATACACACATATATTTTAAGAGGTGCTTAGATTACCCAAAATATTACATGGAACCCACTGGGATTCCCATGTTGCCCACCTCCCACACCTCCCATCACATCCCACACAAACATCTCCCACAGTGTGGCCCACCACCCTCAATAAACTAACACATCCTGGAGCCTTGCCACCAACCATAGACCACAGTTCACACTGTAGACCACACTCTCTCCCACTCAGTTCTGAGTGGTGTGTGCTGATTTAAAATGGCCTACATCCGTTGCCACAACAGTACTCAGGACAACCTCCAACTCCCAAAGAAGCCACTGTATTTCAACTGCTCGTCCCCTCCCTACCCCAAAAGTGTCAAGTGGCCACTGGCTCCACCTCATTGTTATAATTTCTTGCATTGCTATGCATATCTTTTTTGGAGAAATGTCCACTCAAGTCTTTTGCCCATTTTTTAAATTGGTCTGTTTGTGTTTTTTTGTTGGTGGTGAATTCAAGAATTTCTTTATATGTTCTGGATACTAAACTGTTATTGGATATATAGTTTCCAAATATTTTCTTGTATATGTTGCCTTTATAATAAAGTCCTTTGAGGCATAAAAGTTCTAATTTTGATGAGTTCCCATTTATATGTTTTATCTTTTGATGCTTGTGCTTTGAGTGTAAAGTCTAAGAAACCATTGCCTAACACAAGGTTCTGAAAAATGCTTTCTATGCTTTCCTCTAGGAGTTTCATAGTTCTGTTTCTTGTATTTAGGTCTTTAATCCACTTTGAGTTGATATTTGTATATGGTGTGAGGAAGGGTTCAACTTCATTCTTTTATATATATATATATTTTTTTTTTAATTTATTTTTTAAAGAGACTTAGATTACATAAAATGCTACATAAAAAATATAAGGGATTCCCATATGACCCACTCCCCATACCTCCCCTTTTTCCCCACACTAACAACTTCTTTCATTAGTGTGGTACATTCATTGCAATTGATGAACACATTTTGGAGCATTGCCACTAAGCATGAATTATACTTTACATTGTAGTCTATAATCTCTCCCACTCAGTTCTGTAGGTTATGGCAGGATATATAATAGCCTGTATCTGTCATCGCAATGTCATTCAGGACAATTCAAAGTACTGAAAATGCCCCCATGGTACACCTATTTTTCCCTCTTCCTGCCTTCAACACCTCCAGTGGCCACTTTCTCCACATCTGTGATATAATTTCTTCCATTGCTAGAATCACAATAAGTTTATAGTAAAATAGTAGTAAATCTACTCTAGTCCACATTTTAATCCCCAGTCCTGAGGATTCTGGGATGGTGATGCCCACTCCACCTCTAATTGAGAGGGGGTCTCAGTCCCATATGGCTGATGGATGGGACTCTCTTGCTTGCAGTTGTAGACTCTTGGTTCCTTGGTGTGGTGGTTGTCCATCCTCACCTCATTGTTAGTTGTCCTGGATGAGTCAAATGAACTGGAGACTAGGTGTTGCAACTCCGTTGAGGCTCAGGGCCCGGCTGGCATATGGATAGCCCAGAGAGTCAGGTCTCTTCGATGTATACCTACCAACTCCAGCACCAACTATAGGTTCAAATAAAAGGGACAGAAGAGGCATGTGTAGAGAAGTCACATCTGAGTCCAACTTTGTCACACTCAGGAGCACAAACTCCAAAGTAGGGCCTACTGGCAAGGCACCAAACCCCGGAGCTATCTGCCATGACCGTAGGACATGGGTGTCTCCAGACTTCTCAGGATCCTTACTATTTGGGGTAGTATCTACTTCAGCAGTCTATGATATCCTGCTGAAGCGTGCATAAGTGTTACCTCTCTGATAACCTCCCAAATCACTATAAAGTCTCTTAGCCATATAAACTCATTTGTCTTTACCTTTCCCCCCTCTTATTCTAAGTCTTTTTCCAGATGCATCACCAACTGGTGCTTGATAGTAATCCCTCAGTGCCAGGGAGGCTCATCCCTGGGAGTCATGTCCCACACTGGGGGGTAGGTAATGCATTTATATGCTGAGTTTGGCTTAGAGAGAGGCCACACTTGAACAACAAGGAGGCTCCCAGTAGGTAACTGTTAGACATCCTACAACACTGGCTAAGTTTTAATTTCAAGAGCAAAGCCTCATAAGCATAGTCATTAATATCAAGGGCCCATCAATGGACTATTCTTCTTCACTCATCATTGCACCTGTACTTGGAGGATTGCTGCTGTTCTATTAGAGAATGTGGCAGAGCTTACCAGGATGGAATTCAATATTCTTTCAGTTGTTGTGTGAGTCTCTACCCACTGTGGCAATGCCCCATGAATATTTGAACACATTTATATATCTTATATGTATGCCCAGGTGAACTTCCTCCCATGAATCCCCCATCACCGACACCACACCAACAATCCTCCCCTGCTACAGTTGTAACCCTAGTGTAATCCAAAAACTCTTCAAAAATGAAGCCGAGAATATTGCCAAATAGAATAAATAGGAAAATGAAATAATGATAGGTTTAAGCATAAGAAATAAAATACATAATAATTTAGAAAAATTAAAACTAAAATAAAGTAAAAAAAAAATTGGGATATTAAAAAATTATGAAAAATATTTTTTAGAAAGGAAAAAATGAAAAACTTTTTTGATATTTTGCCTCTCATCACTGTAATATCTGTTGTCTTGCATGTACAATGGCATTTTCTTCCATTTCTTCCCCAGTGTCTTACATTTTTTCATTTGTCTTCAAAGAAGTTTTAAGTCACAGTAAAGTCACCTACAGAATATAGGGGACTCCCATATACTCAACATCCTCCCCCTTTTCCCCCTTCCCTATTAATAACCTTTTTACATGTGGATGGTACATTTGTTACAATTGATGTACAAATATTGAAACATAGCTACTAATCATGGTCAATGGTTTACATTATGGTTTACATTTTAGACCTTACACTTTCACAAATTTTTTATGAATTTTGACATGGCCTGTAGGAATAATTGCAAAACCATGCAGAATACTTCCATTGCCCCCTAAATACTCCCTTTCCCATCTTTTCTAATCCGGGCTCCCCCCTCCCCTTTGGGCCCTTGGTGACCACCAGGCTTCACTCCTTGAAGGACAAGATTCATAGATACTTGTAACAACGTTGAGGGCTTGACACATTAGTCTGTCCTCCTCTATTAGGAACTGCCCATGCTCTCAAGAGATACCCTCCCTCTGTTTGAGAACATTTTGGGCCTCCCCAGGATGGGAGTCCAACTCCTTCCCACTTATTATGTGTGTCTCCACCCCGTGATACAACATACTATGACAAAATGATCATTCACACATTCTCTAGAAGACTGCCCAGGTGCACCCTGTCCCAAATGCCCCCCCACCCATCCAACACCCTAAACCAGTAACCCTTCCTTGTCATATTGCCAAAAGAGCTTTCTCAACATTGTAGTTTTACCCACATATCAGCCAATCCCCAGTGTTCACCTGCTCCCTCCCCAACACTCCCCCCAGTTCCATGGACCATCCAACACATCCTCCCCACCCTACCCCCTGTCAAGCTTGCACTACCCAACCCAATAGTATCACTACACCCCTGTCTTGTCCCTTCACTGCACAACTACTCGCTTCCACCTTATAATAGATTTCGCCCATATAGGTGTTAGCTCACAACCTTCTTCTCCCTTTCTATTTCCTGTAAACCTGTCTTCCAGACTCTAGCTCTCTGATTCTGCTTGATTTGCTTAATTCATATCAAAAAGGTCATGTAATATTTGTCCTTCAATACCGGGCTTGCTTCACTCAACATAAGATCCTCAAGATTCATCCATGTTATCCCGTGTGTTAGTGCTGTATTCCTTCTTACAGCTGAGTAATATTCCACTGTATGTATATTCCCATTAGACTGGTGGCCATTAAAAAAAAAAAACAGAGGGAAAAAAAAGAAAAAAAAAAACAGAAGACTGCAAGTGTTGGAGAGGATGTGGAGGAATGGGAACCCTCATCCACTGCTGGTGAGAATGTAGAATGGTCAAGCCATTGTGGAGAACAGTTTAGCAGTCCCTCAAGAAACTAACTATAGATCTGCCATATGATCCAGCAAATGCACTGCTGGCTATATACCCAGAAGAATTGAAAGCAAGAACACGAACAGATATATGCATATCAATGTTCATAGTGGCATTATTCACTATTGCCAAAAGTTGAAATCAGGGAAGCGGCTGTGGCTCAATTGGTTGGGCTCCCATTAACCATATGGGAGGCCCCAGGTTCAACTCCCAGGGCCTCCTGGTGAAGGTAAGTCGGCCCACATGGCGTGGTGAGCTGACAGTCTGCGCGGTGCAGTGAGCTGGAGCAGAAAGATGACCCAACAAAATGGAGGCAAACAGACACAGAAAAATGCAAAGCAAATGGACACAGCAAGGGCGGGATAAATAAATAAATAAATCTTAAAAAAAAAAAAAAGTTGAGAATAGGAGATGTGACCACAGAAGCAAGAGGTTGGAATGATGTGAGGGAGGAGCCATAAGCCAAGGAATGCAAGCAACCTCTAGAAGCTGAAAAAGCTTAGGAAACGGATTCTACTTTGTGGCCTTTGGAAGGATCACCTGATGTCACCTTGACTTTAGTTCTGACCTCCAGAACTTTAAGGGAATTAATGTCCTGGATAAGCCACTAAATTTGTTGTAATTTGTTACAACTACAATAAGAAATGAATGCAGTAGGTGCTCAATATTTTTTTACATGAAAGTGCCAAGAAAGGAACTACCAGTTTAGCCATCTCTTAGGGAATCCCGGTAGCTGGGAATACATTATGAAGAATTATCAATTCCAGGAAGAGGAAATGTGCAGTTTAACACAATTGCAGTAAGAACTCACTTGATGCTACTGATTTGGGTCCCAGGGATCGAACCCAGGTCCCTCCATATGGGAGATGGATGCCCAACCAGTTGAGCCACATCTGACCCCAAGGTACTGGGGCGAGGATTGAACCCAGGATCTTGTATGTGGGAAGCCAGTGCTCAACCACGGAATCACATTCGCTCCCCGAGCCCTGTGTATGGAAACTCACATGAGTCAGTTCAGTCTAGAAGGGTAGTAAATTCTCATAATATGGATAAAGCTCTGAAAGAAGATGTAGGAATCAGAGAAGACTTTTTTTTCTTCTACATATAATCTAGACAAGAGATGTTGGTGATAAATGCACTCAGACTCACTCATGGACAAACCAATCAACCAAATTAAGAGATAACATCAATCTAACAAGAATTAAGGCCACACAGGTGAAGCTTGTTTTGAGGAATGCTGAAGGAGAGATTTTGAAGGGTACAATATTTTCATGTGTATAGAAGTGTAGTTATAAATGTTAAAGTTTAAAAAGGTGTAATATCTTTTAAAAATTGAATTTCTGAAAACACCAACAATTTCAATTATATGTGTAGAAAAAGTATCTGTCTTTCAGGTGAATAAGTAGGGTAGGTATAAGTTAAGAAAAAACTGAATAAGTAATGCATACATCAGCAAGGATGTTTTACTTGTGTTTACAGAAATCACTGTATTAAAATTTGAAGTTGAGTGTTGTGTAAGTATTTACCAATATGAAATTTTGTGGATTCATGGAATTTTAGAACTTTGGGCCCTATAATTAAACTTTTAAATATTTGTATTAGTAAAAAAAAAAAAAAAAAAGTTGAAATCAACCCAAATGCCCATCAACAGAAGAATGGATAAACAAAATGTGGTATAAACTTCATTCTTTTGCATATGGAGAGCCAATTTTCCCAACACCATTTGTTAGACTGTTCTTTTGCATGGAGTTGTTTTTGCCCCTTTGTCAAAAGTCAGGTGGCCATACACATGAGGACTGGTTTCTGAACTCTCAGTTCCATTCCATTGGTCCACATGTCTCTTCTTATGGCAGTACCATGCTGTTTTTATTGTTGTTGTTTGTTTGTTTATTCATGCTGTTTTGATTACAGTGGCTATGGAATAACTTTTAAGATCAGGAAGTGTGAGGCCTTCAACTTTATTCTTGTTCTTCAAGATGACTTTGGCTATTTGGGGCACCTTACTCTTCAATATAAATGCAGTAATTGGCTTTTCAATTTCTGCAGAGATGGGTGTTAGCATTTCAATTGGGATTGCATTGAATATTTAAATTGTAATATTTAAATTGACTTCTTGACAATATTTAGAACTCTAATTGATGAATGTGGACTGCCTTTCCATTAATTTAGGTTTTCTTTGGTTTCATTTGGCAATGTTTTATAGTTTTATGTGTACAAGTCATTTACATACTTAGTCATATTTACTACTAGAATTTAGATCCTCTAATTTGCTATTTGTGGTGCTATGAATTTGTATGTACCACAGAAACACGTTATTAAATTTAATCCATTCTTGTGGGTGTGAACCCAATGTAAACAGGACCTTTTGATAAAGTTACTTCGGTTAAGGTTGTCTTACCTCAAACAATATGGGTCTTAATCCTATTACTGGAATCATTTCTAAGAGAATGACATTCAGACACAGAGAGAAAGAAATCCACAGAGGAAGTAGCCAGAAGCTGAAATCAATAGGATCTTCAAAAGAAGAAAGAGACCAGGAGACACCATCATGTGCCTTGCCATGAAACAGAGGAGCCAAGGAATGCCAGCAGCCAACTCCAGAAAAACACAGTCTTCAGGAAGAAAACATCATCTGATGATGCCTTGATTCAGACATTTTCCTGGTCTCAAGACCATGAGCAAATAAATTCCCATTGGTTAACCCAACCCATTTCATGGTATTTGCTTAAGCAGCCAAGGAAACTAAAACACTACTCAAAATGGAATTTTTTCATGGTTTCTTCTTCAGATTCATTGCCAGTGTATATAAACACTTGATTTGGGGGTGTTGATCTTGTATCCCACCATTTTGCTGAATTTGTTTTTTTAGCTCTAGTAACTTTGTTGTGAAATTTTTAGGATTTTCTGTATATAGGATAATGCCGTCTGCAAACAGGGAAAGTTTTACTTTGTCTTTTCCAATTTGTATACTTTCTATATCTTTTTATTCCCTAATTTCTCTGGCTAGAACTTCCATTATAATATTGAGTAACAGTTGTGATAAGGATATCCTTGTCTTGTTCATGATCTTAGAGGGAAAGTTTTCAGTTGTTCACCACTAAGTATTATATTAGCTTAGGTTTTTCACATGTGCCTTATTTTAGTTTGTTAGCCTTCTGAAATGCAATATAACAGAAATGGACTGGCTTTTAACAGTGGGAATTTATTAATTTTCATGCTAACAGTTCTGAGGCTGTGAAAATATTCAAATCAAGGCATCATCAGGTGGTGCTTTTTCCCAAAAACCAGATGCTAGTGATCCTGGACTCATCTGTCAAAAGGCAAGGCACATGGAGGTGTCTGCTGATCTCTTCCTTCTCTTCCAGGTTTCGTTGCTTTCTCTCTCTTAGCTTCTATGGGTTATTCTCTTTCTCTCTTGCCATATTCATCCCATTTATAAAGGACTTCAGTTGGAGGATTAAGACCCATCCGGGCACACCTTACTGAAGTCACCTAATCAAAAGGCCCATAACTGAATTAATCAAAAGTTCCCACTTACAATAGGTTTACATCCACAGAAATGAGTTAATTTAAGAACATGCTTCAAACTGTCACAATTCAACCTCTGGACTTTAAAAACACATGTTCTATCCATATTCAAAATACATTCATTCCATCACAATACCCCAAAGCATTAAATCCTTATAGTAAGATAAAAAGAAAATAAAAATAAGAAAAAAGAAAAACAAAATAAAATAAATAACAAAAAACTAAGAAGAAAGAAAAAAAAGAAAAAAGAAAAAAAAATCCTTATAGTATAGTCTCATTAAAATCAGCTTTAAGTGTGGTCTTTCTTGTGGCATAATTCCCCTCAGACTGTGGACCTGAGAAACTGAGAACAAGTTGTCTGCTTCCCATATACAAAGGAGGGGTGTTCATAGGACACCTGTTCCCATTACCATAAGGAGAAATTGGAAAGAAAACAGGGGTCACAAGTCCCAAACAGTTCCAAAATCCTATAGTGCATACTCCATTAGATTTCAAGGTCTGAGAGTCATCTACAGAATGATACTTTATCCTCCAGGCTTGATGAAGTAACAGCCCCACCCATTGCAAGTTTTTGCCCAGTGGCCATGCTCTCAGCCCCACCCTAGTCAAACATTTGGGTGATGGCTGAACCAAAACTCTAGTCTCCACCCTCTGAGATAACTGGGGTCCAGGCCAGACTATCTGCAATCTCTGGGGCACAGGCTCAAACACCTCAGAAGTGTGGAGTGGTGACCAGAATTTCCCCAACCCCTGGAGAATATGCTCCACCCTTTGTGATGCCTGGGGCAGCGGCACTCTTCCTGAACAATGAGGAGGAGGACCTGCCCTTTTCACAAACTGGGGCATACTTACCCTTTCTACACACATGAGTGGGCTAGCTCTCTTGGTTTGAAATGCTATCTTCAGTGCATACCCCAGCCTCTACGGCTCTGTCTTTGAAGTAATTTTTTCCTTCAATCTGTCATTTTTCTGTCCCTTTCAGTGCAGGCTGGCAGTGGTTCCATTCACACAGGTCTCACATAAAACTTGTCAGTTTCACATGTAGAAACAGGGGTCCCAACGGTTAGACAATAGGACTTTCCACATATACTTCCTGGATAGCTGCATTTCCAATCTGACTTGCAATGAAATGGCTGACTGGCTCCATGTTAAGTTAAACCCTCACATGGGGCACTATTCTATGGGGACTTGCTTTCTGGAAGATCAGAATTTTCCAAACCATAAGTTCTCAGCTTATCCTGTTCCTCTTGCATTTTACTTTAAGCTGCAAGGAGAAACCAGGCTGTACTCTCCACATTTAGTTTGGAAATCTCCTCAGCTAAGTATCCACGCTTTTCACTTTGAAATTTTGCTTTCCATCGACATCAGAACACAATTTCTCTGCCACTTTAAAACAAGGGTCACTTTTCTTCCAGTCTGCAATGACACATTCATCATTTCTATCTAAGGCCTCATCAGAAGTATCAGTAGTGTCTATATTTCTATCAGTAGTCTTTACAAAGCAATCTAGGCCTTTTCTATCAAGCATCTTATAATTCTTTCCTCATAATCAATAAGCCATTTCCATGTTTTTGGTATTTGCTATAGCTGAACCCACTTTCCTGGTACCAAAATCTGTTTTAACTTGCTAAGCTGATGAAATGCATTATACCAGAAATGGGCTGGCTTTTAACAATGGGGATTTATTAAGTTGCAAGCTTACCATTCCAAGCCTATGAAAATGTTCAAATTAAGGCATTACTAGGTGGTGCTTTCTCTCCAAAGACCAGCTGCCAGCAATCCTGGACACCTCTGTGAAATGGCAAGGCATATGGCAGTGCCTGCTGGTTTCTCCCTTCTCTTCCAGGTTTCATTGCTTTCAGCTTCTGGCTTCCAGGGTTTTCTCTCTCAGCCTCTGTGCATTTCTCTTTGTCTCTCCTTATTCATCCCATTTATAAAGAACTGTAATAAGAAGAGTAAGCCCACCCTGAGCCATGTCTTACTAAAGTAACTAAATCAAAAATTCCTTAACTGAAGTAACTTAATCAAAATGTTTGTTGATATTTATTTCTTCTTGAGTCAGTGAAGGTAGTTTTGTGTATTTCTAGGAATTTTTCCATTTATTCTAGGTTATCTAATTTGTTGGAATACAGTTGTTCATACTATCCTGTTATAGACCTTTTTAATTCTGTGGAGTTGATAGTGATGCCTCCCTTTTCATTTCTGATATTAATTATTTGTATCTTTTCTCTTTTTTCTTTGTTAATCTAGCTAAAGTTTTGTCAATTTTTCTGATCTTTTCAAAGAACTAACATTTGGTTTTCTTTGATTCTCTCTACTCTTTTTTATATCTCTATCATTTATCTCCTTTCTAATGATTGTTATTTCCTTCCTTCTCTTTACTTTGTATTTAGTTTGCTCTTCTTTTTCTAGATCCTTCAGTTTTGAGGTTAAGTCTCTAACTTGATATCTTTCATCTTTTTTAATGTAAGCATTTAGAACTATAAATTTCCCTTTCAGCATTGCCTCTGCTGCATCCCATGCATTTCAGTATGCTGTATTTTCATTTTAATTTGCCTCAAGTTATTTCTTAATTCCCCTTGTGAGTTCTCCTTTGACCCATCAGTTGTTTAAGAGTATATTCTTTAATTTCCACATATTTGTGAGTTTTCCAGTTCTGCCTCTGTTGTTTATTTCTAGCTTTATTCCATTGTTGCCATGAGAAGATACATTGTATGATTTCAATATTTTTTAATTTATTCAGACTGGTTTTTGACCTAACATATGGTCTATCCTGGAGAATGATCCATTTGCACTAGAAAGGAATGTGTATTCTGCTGCTATTGGGTAAATTGTTCTAAATCTGTTCATTCTAGTTGGTTTAGAGTATCGTTCCAGTCTTCTATTTCCTTATTGATCTTTCATCTAGATGTTCTACCTATTATTGAAATATTATTATTAACCTCTCCTACTATTAATACAGAACTGCCTATTTCTCCCTTCAAATCTTTCAATATTTGCTTCACATATTTTGGGTCTCTGCTATTAGGTGATGTAGCAGTTTGGCATTATTTATGAATTCCAAAAATAGATATTGGATTATGTTTGTAAACTGGCTTGCTCCTTTGGGCATATTAGATTATATTGGATTCAGAGTTTTCACTTTTATTTGATTAAATAATCATTGAGGCTTTGATTGGGCCACATCAGTAGGATATTGAGTCCCTGCCCCTTTGGTGGGTGGGGACTCACAGAGAAACCAACTGAAGAGAAGAGTGTTTGAAGTTTGTTTTTTTTTATCCTGGAGCCCCAGAAGTAAACACACACGAGAAGCAGATACATGAGGAAAGAGAGAAGTTTTGGTTAGACACAGGCACAGGCCTCGGGAAGAGAGATGAGCCATTTGCCTGAGAGTTTACAGCTGACCTTGTGGAGAAAGGAAAGCAGCTGAGCCCTGAGAGAATTAGGCCCTAGGAGAGAGATGAGACTTATCTCAGCCTACAGCTGATATTGGAAGAGCTGGGACCATGGAGCCTTAGGAGGAAGAGGAAGGCTGAACATCAGCAGCCATCTTGCTCCAACAAGTGGCAACAGACTTTGGTGAGGGAAGTGACTTATGCTTTATGGCCTGGTAACTATAAGCTTCTACCCCAAATAAATACCCTTTATAAAAGCCAATAGATTTCTGATATTTTGCACCCGCACCCCTTTGGCTGACTAATACAGGTGAAAATATATTTATGGTTGTTATTTCTTCCTGTTGAATTGACCCCTTTATCAGTATAAAATGACTGACTTTGTCTCTTGTAACAGATTTTGATTTCAAGTCTATTTTATCTGTTATTAGTATAGCTCACTCAACTCACTTTTGTTTACTAATTATATGTGATATTTTTTCCCATGCTTTCACTTTCAACCTATTATGGCTTTGAATTTAAGGTGAGTCTCTTGTAGACAGCATATAGTTGGGACACGCTTTTTTATCATTCTGCCTTTTGACTGGCAAGTATAATCCATTTACATTTAAAGTAACACCGGACTTTCTTCTGCCATTTTGTTTTAAGTTTTTGTAAGTCTCACACATTTTTGGCCCTCAATTATTCTATTAGTGCCTACTTTTATATTTATTTGATTTATTGTGTTGTACCATATTGTACCATATATTCAAATTTCTATCTGGATATATTTTCATGTATTTTTCTTGTGTTTTTAGCATGGAGTTAAAATTTGGCATCTTAAATATATAACAATCATATATGGTTTGATACCAACTTGACTTCAATAGCATACATGTAAACTATTCCTATACCCCTCTATTCTCTACTGTTTTTTTGTTACTTGTTACAAATTATATTTTTGTACATTGCATGTATAAAACCATAGATTTTTCATTACTTTTTATTCATTTGCATTTTAGCACCTGTAAGAAGTAAGAGTGGCCATAGCACTACCATTCATAATTACTTTTATGGCTACTTTATGCTGCTTTGATCCATTTCATACTGTCCTTTCCTTTCAGACTGAAAAACTCCATTTAGCATTGCTTGTAAGGCAGGTCTAGTGGAAATGAACTATCTCTGCATTTGTTTATCTGGGAATGTCTTATCTCTCCCTCATTTTTGAAAAAAAGTCTGACCGGATGTAAAATTATTAGTTGGCAATTGTTCTCTCTTAGCACTTTAAGTATTTCAACCTGCTGTCTTCTTGCCTCCATGGTTTCTCATGAAAAATTGGCACTTAATCTAATTGGGACTTCCTTGTACATAACATGTTGTTTTTCTCTTGCAACTTTCAGAACTTTCATCTTGCTCTTTGCATTCAACAGTTTGACCACCATGTGTCTAGGTATATTAGTCTGCCAGAGGAGTGCTGATGCAAAGTACCAGAAATCTGATGGCTTTTATAAAAGGTATTTATTTGGGGTAGAAGCTTACTGTTACAAGTTCCTAGAGAGTCCAACTCAAGGTTGCTTTCTCACCAAAGTCAGTTGCCATGTGTTGAAGCAAGATGGTCACTGATGCTCTCTGTCTGGTCTCTCAGGGCTTCCTATATCACTCTCTGGCAAGGGCTCATTTCTTTCCAGGACTTCTCAGCTGCTCAGCTGCTCTGCTCTCTTCAGCTGCAAACTATCAGGCAAATGGCTCATCTTTCCTCGGGACCCCAGCATCAAACATGACAGAGCTCTCTCTCTCTCTTCTTGTCTGTCTTCTTGAGTGAGTGTCCTTTTGTATCAGCCCACGAAGTGGGCAGGGACTTATCCTGATTCAGTCCCTACTGATGTGGTCAAATCAAAAGCCCTAAATTGATTTTATCAAATAAATGTAAAACCTTTGAATTTAATACACTTGAAGGGTATCACACCCAGAGAAATAGATTAGTTTACAAACATAATCTTTCTCTTTTTGGGATTCATAAATAATCTCAAACTGCCACACTAGGCCTATTCCTTTTCATTTTTATCCTGTTTGGTGTTTTCTGGGGTTCTTGGACGTACATATTCATGTCTTTTGCCAAATTTGGGACGTTTTCTGTCATTATTTCTTTGAATATTCCTTCTGCACCTTTCTTTGCTTCCTCTCCCTTTGGGACTCCCATAATATGTAGATTGATACTTAATAGTGTCCCACAGGTCTCTTAGGCTAGTTTCACTTTTTCTAACTCTTTTCTCTTTCTGCTCTGCAGACTGACTCATTTCAATTGTCTTGTCAAGTTCACTGATTCTTTCTTCTGCCAATCTTCTGTTGAAACCTTCCTGGAAATTTTTCATTTCAGTTATTGTGGTCTTCAACTCCCTTATTTCTGTTTGGCTCTTTTTTAAAATCTCTATCTTTACTGAGATTTTCTTATTTTTCATTCATTGTTTACCTGATATCCTTTAGTTCTTTCTCTGTATTTTTCATCATTCCTTAAGCATACTGAAGATCATATTTTTAAAAGATTTCTTTGGTATGTCCACAGTGTGGTCTTATTCATAGATGTTTTCTGGATTTTTATCCCCTTCTTTTGGATGGCCCATCATTTCCCATTTCTTTGTTTGTCTTGTAATCTGCTTTTGCACACTGTACATTTTAATCTTTTTAAATGTTATGTCTAGGATTTAGTGCCTGAGTTGTTTGTTTCTTTAGTGTGTATCCAGCTGGTGATGTGACACAGATTTTTTTTAGTGCCAGGAGCTAACAAAATCAAACAAACCAATGGAAAAATCTGGTTTCAGTCTCTGCAAATTGTCTTTGCATTGGCTGGTGCTCTTCTTCAGATTTCAGCTCTCCTATCAAGAAGGTCAGCCCAAGGTGAATGCAAAGTGCAGGGCTCTCACTGTCTTTTCTGGGCCTGTGTTTTATCCTAGGCATGTACTTGCTAGTAGCATTAGAAGTTCCCCTATTTATAGGACTTCGAATGCTCTGTCTATTCCCTAGGAAACAGACCTCCCTCTCCTGGACTTAAAAGAGGTAAGCTGCTGCCCGAGGCCACCTGACTCAATTATTTCTTACATTGTTTTTTTGCCCCAAGCTGCTTTTGCCTGGAGGACAAATTCTAGGAGGTGGGATGTGAGCCAGAGAGGAGTTTCCTAGGTCAGTCCTTTCCAGCCAGAAGGAGACCAAAGACCCAAGAGGGGTAGCCTTATTAATGGGTATTAGCCTTTCCTCTATAGATGTTGCCCTTCTGCCATTTTAAAAGTGTGACGTATTTTATAATTCCCTCTAACTTAGGAGGATTTTAATTTCAATTTTGCCCTTCAAATACCAAACAGCTGCTACCATCTCCACTCAGTTTTTTCAGCCTTCTTTCTTACTGTTGCTTTGGTGTGTTTCTTATAGTCTCACCCCACACTTAACAGAGTTGAAGAAGTAGGTCTCAAACAATTTTTAAGTGTATTTCCTAAAATGTATTGTTATCACCAGGAGTATTAGCCTGATACAAGCTATTTTGCCCTTATCAAAAACTGAAAATATACTTTAGAAACTGTGAAAAACAACAGAGTATAAAATGAAAAATAATTTTAAATTACCCAGGCATTAGGTAAACACTAGGAAATGTGAATGAAGTATGGAGTTAGTTATTAATAATGTATAAATTTTGGTTCATTAATTGTAGCAAATGTACCATACTAATAAAAGATGTTAATATTAGGAGAAATTAGGTGTGGGTATAGAGGAACTCTCTGTATTACTTCTGAAGTTTTCTGTAACTATAACAAAAAATTAGTTGTAAAAATTAAAGTTTTTCATTTTTAAATCACCCATAATTTTCAGGAAAAAAAAGCTACAGAATGGCATCATATCATTTATGTAGTTTTGGATCCAATTATTTTCCTGCTAAACATACCTTAAGCAATTTCCCAAGTGTTTAAATATTTTTCAAATATGCACTTTAATAGGTATGTATTATTTCATCACCTCAATGTCTAATAAGTTATTTAACTATTCTCCTTTTATTAAAGTATTGCGTTGTTTCTCACATTTTAAGCTTAAAATACTTTAGAGTACATTATGGCTCAAATTCCTAGAATTACAATTACTGAATTAAATGTAAGAATATTTTTATGCTCTTGACATATAATTACCGAATTGTTCTACATAGCATTTTCAGTATATTTATCTACTCTCTTACCAAAAGACTGTCTTGTTCAAAAATGAGTACCCATCACCTAATTTTGCTCAAATTAGTTGTTGAAATTACTAAATGTGAATGAGAGTGACCTTTTTCCCTACAAACTTGATAACACTCAGTATTTCATTTATTTGCCGATATGATGTTTCTCTTTAATTTGTATTATATCAGTAAAGTTTGATTTTATATGTTATATTTCATTGTCTGTTTGTATTTCTACTTTTCTTTCATTAACTTATGATGCATATATTTATTGAACACTTACTATATACTAGACACTGGTTGATAATGTGGATATAATGGTCAGCAAGTGCTGGAGAAATCAGAGACATATGTAGCAGCAATTTCCCAGCCCTCACCTACCCCCACCTCCTTTTCTATTTTGTGCAGTTGCTTCAGTATGTTTCCATTCCACAGCCCAGGAGAGATATTAGGCCTAATGAAAAGGTCTGACCATACTTTAAGACCCTACAAGCAGTTTCTGCTGCTTATCAGGGCAGGAACTTTCAGTGACAGGGCCCCCTCCTCCTGGCATTGTATTAATACCCTGCCCTCAAGCAACACAGATTTGTCTCTCCTCTCCTTTGTAAAGTGGGACATGCAGAACTACCATCTACCAACCCTGAACCAATCAGTTGGCCTCCCCATTTGGCCTCCCTGAGAGATGCACAATGGGATCTCTTCCCCTACTCTTTAGGACCCTTTGTGCTGTGTAAGTAAAAAAAAGTGGTTATATGGCTAAAAGTCTTTGTTTTGCCTCTGTTCCTACAACACAGTATACAGCAACTCACTTCACAGCAAGAGATATATCTCACAGAGCTATTAATTAGTTTATGAGAAACAGATATTAAACAAATGCTTTTGCAAACCTCATAGTTAAAATTATGGTAAAATGTGCTGTGAAACTATATATGAAGAGAAGCCAAAAAATACTTTCAATCACCTATTTATTTCATCTGCCAAATCTGCTATCTAATGTTTATTTAAAAAAAACACTCGTGGTTTACTTCATTACTTATTGTTCAATGTTTTGGGTTTGTTTTTTTTTAATTATTATTTGTTTCTACACAAGTATTCATTTTTATGGGAAAAAATTAAAGTCCGGGCAAAAAACCAAAATGTATAACTATATACCAAAAATTATTGAACTGCTTCAAGCATTATGCCCCCTCCAAAATGATATCTGAAGAAATGCAGAATATTGACAACAAAGTATAAAACTGGCTCTTCTCCATTCCACTGACTTCTGCCACTCCCACTTGTGGCAGAAATATACTCTTCATGATTATTTATGATTATGTTGACAGATGCTCTGATATTCTGTGTGCAGTAATTAAATATCCCATTGAAGAGGTCTAGGAGTTTATAACAGGAATGATTAACCAGTTCAACTGCAGAATGGGGAAAACAATATTTGGCACTCCCATGACATGCTAGACTATCTAATCACCAGGTGACTGACACCCAGGCAATAACCCAATCTTCATAGTTTTCTCTATTTGTTAGGGAAAAAATAAATATCAAGCACTATAGTAGATACAATTGTCAGATTTGCCACTATAGGTCATATCAAAACCTAGGCAAAACCTATTATTGTACATGTTTCCTAAGACTAAAATTTTGTTATATATGTAAGACAGTGTCACAAAATAAAAAGAAAAATGAAGAATTATGAGCTAAAACTCAATTAAATATTGCTTGATAGAGGCATCAAATAATAGCATACCTATTAAGAATAATTAGAATCATATTATTATTCTAAAGGAACAATACACGCAGTTTAGATAAAGACAGAGCTGCCATTTTCCAGAAATACAAACGCACATTGTAAATTAAAGGAGGCTAGGATGTCAATCTTGTGATAGAAATAGCCCAATCCAATAGGTTACAACCTATTAAAGGAATTTGTCACAGTGTTAAAATTTACTATGACATTTAATAAACATCCCATGAAGAAAGAATTTTTTTAAACAGAAAATAGACTATACAATTAGATAATGTTGTCATGTACATTGCTTTGTCCTAATGTTTCCTTTCTAAAGTGATGAGAAATTGTGTCCAGGTACCTGTTGGCCAAATACTCTAACTCTCAGGCAACTTTAGGTGTTATTCTCTCATTTCTCTCCTGTGTTAGTTAGAATTCTTCTAAGAGCCCCCATGTCCACATTTCCTACCCCTAGTGTATACATCCTACATAATCCTTGAACTGTGAAAGTGATGGATTTTTACTCCTGTGATAAGATCATGTTATATGACAAGGCAGACTTTAAGAAAGGGATATTATCAGGATGAGCCTAATGCAATCACATTAGCCATTTAAAAGCAGAGAGTTTTCTCCAGCTGGTGTCAGAATAGGAAGTCAGAGATTTGAAGTATGAAAAGGATTTGAAATGTTGTTACTGGCTTGAAGTTGTAGGGAACTGTGTGGCAAGTACTGTGGGCAACCTCTAGGAGCTAAAAGCAGCCCCTGGTCGACAACCAACAAGAAACTGTAACTTCATTTTTACTGTGCAAGGAACTGAATACTGCCAACAAGAATGAGCTCAGAAGTTTATTTTTCCAGAGTTTCCAGATGTCAGTCCAACTGACACCTTGATATCAGCTTTTGCGGTTCTGAGCAGAGAGCCTGTTCACGTTGTGCCTGTACTTCTGACCTACAGAACTGTGTGCTAATAAATGGGTGTTGTTTTAAGCCACCAAGTTTATAGCAATTTATTACACAGCAATAGGGAACTAATATAATTCCCAAAGACATCTACTATTGTCTGTAGAACCCCTCAAAAAAGAATTGCAGTGTTATAAGTGGATGGAAAAAGAAAATCTTACTTCTTTTCACAGCTTTATTTTTCCTATGAATTTAAAATGCTAATTCCAGAAGACCACATCCAGGAGGGAAAAAAGAAAGAGAGAGCGCTTTATATTCCCTGTGAACTAGAGGTCTTCAACAAAAAGTGTAGAAGATGTCTCTTGAGTCTTGCATGTGGTCCACCCTGGCTCGAAGGAGTAGGAGATCATGCAGCTATTTGGGGTAACAGTCCAAGTCAGTATAACAGAATGTACATTTTACTAGAGTAGCCCCTGCTCTAGCATCACCTCCTGCACATCAGGATTCATAACTAAAAATATCTGACAGTGGAACCAGTTTTGAATGTCCCATATTAAATAAATATCTCAAGTATTGTTAAAAGTTGAAAATTTTTAATACCTGCTGACTGAAAGAATTATAAAGTCTGCAAGACTTCCTAAAATCAATTCCTAATTATTCCTAATGACTAAAATGATCTGTCAGCAACACTCAGTTCCAAGAAGGAAAACCGTATCTGTTTTTTAAGTTTTCAGAGAAACTTTATTTCTTCAGTTCACATGGTTTGAAAAGACTTGCCTCAGTTAACCCTCCTGCCTTGCAATTTTTGCTTATATCTAGCCTAGGAAAGCTGAACCATAGCTAAGGTAGCTGGATGGCTGCCCTTAAAGTCCCATCACTGGTGATATTTCTGAAGACTGGGTCGAAGGCCATGTGTCATGGTCAAGCCATCAGTGGAGAAGCTCTCTGGCTGTTCCCAGGAGGCCTCATTACTTGATAACTCACCACATAGAGGAACAGACCCTCCACCTTCCAGGCTCTAGAAGCTGAATTCTAAGGTGCCCTGACAGGCCATTATTCAAGAACAAATTCACATTAAATAAGCCTGAGGAGACAGATGTTTATCTCTAAAGGCAGAAGTTAGCTACCATGTGATTGAAAAAACTCACCTTGGCTTGACTAGTACATTTTCTCTCTGTGAGCATGTCTAAATGTGAATGTAATATTAATCATAAAATTGTTGTATAAACATGGAGTCAGAACCAAATGATTATGTCCATGAGACAATGATAAACAGCATCATCAAACCAAGAGTAGTATAGTATGATAATATAGCATGGACTCTGAAACCAGTCTGCCTGGGCTCAAATTCTGGTTCTTCCACTAACTAGCTGTATAACTTTAAGTTATATTAACTATATGCTTCATATTAAGTGGGTATGACAATAAAAATATGTATCTAATAGTACATAGAGTTATGTGTGGAAGGCAAATAATGTCAAAGTTCTTTACGGCCTCATATATTAAATATACTTAAAACACCTAGAATTAAGTCTGCCATATAGTAAGCAAATTTTATGTGAATATCACTATCACACTAGACAGTTTGGGTCAGATTGCATTCTTCCTGGACAATGTTTCTACTTTTGACTATACAAATATTTTTTAAAAATGTGCTCATAGGGCTTGAGGTGGTACTGTCCATCAATTAACGTAGATTAGGAGCTTACCATGTGCTCTGGCACTATTCTAAACTCTTTACAAATATTAAATAATTTAGTCCTCAGACAATCCTGTGAGGTAGACCATATTATCATATCAATTTTTAAATGAAGTGACTAAGACAAGGAGGTTAAAAATTTGTATAAAATTCATACAACTAGCAAGAAGTAGAGACAGGATTCAATTCAACCTCCCTGTTATTCAAAGAGGGGTCTGTGAGCAGTAGGCTCCAAACCACCTGGGAGGGGGATTATTAGAAATCCAGAATTGCAGGCCCCACTCCAGACCTACTGCACCAGGATCTCCAGTTTGACAAAATTCCCAAAGCATACAGCCTCTCCATGTTTTAACTTATTCAAACTTCACAATGAAACAATTAGGTAAGATCTTATACATGAAAAATTTAGGCAGATAAGTAAATTTTTCCCTGTCTTGTGGCAGGGCAGTAACTATAACGCAGGTAGTCTAAAACCAGATCCCTTGCTCTGTCTGAACCAATATGCTTTACTATCCTGACACAATGTTCAAGTAGTTGGCTTATAGCAGAGAACTGATTGCAAATGATGCTTGCTCTTTTGTCTGCTTTGCTTTGGGAACATGGCCAGCTCAGAAGGCAGATCCTAGGTAACTGCCTCAAGATATTTAGATGAAAACTCTTCAGCTAGAAAAATGTCCCAGTAGCAGGAGAGAAGACCAACAGCCATGAAATTAATCATATTGAGTTTCAAGCTCCTACAGATTGCATCATTTAAAAAAATTGCTTCCCTTCTACTCTGCTTGCTCTCAGTGTGATAAAGGAAGAAAGAAAGATCATTCACCTAAATGTACAAAATCCCATTCTGAGTATAATCAAGACTGTCCTCCTTCTACACATACTCACATACACATGTGTCACTCACTCATGTACTCCTGAATTAAAGAGACAATGATGAGGTAAGGAGGGAGAGCATTGTGACAGAATTCTTTACCCATTTATTCTTTACCAAAAGAAGAAAAGATAAAATGTTGGGAAATAGGAGCCAAATGCATGTTAAGTATGCCTGTCTTTTTTTGAAAGCCTGTTTATTTCCGTAAAGGAAACAATTTACTAGACACTAGCACAACACTTCACATCCATTATCTAATTTAATCCTCAAGAGGATACTACAAAGCAGGTACTCTTATTATCGAACATTGCCATTATGTGGAAAAGTCAGAAATTGAACACTCCTTTTCCTGGAGTAACCACCTCTAGGATAGATTCCAGCTGTGACTTCACGAACTTCATGCCTCTCTCTGTTAGGAGCATGAATCAGACTATATTTGTTTGATTGAGTTTTTGTTTGCTCTAAAAGAAACAAGCTGACCCCAACATGAAAACAAATTTGGTTTTCATTTATCAGCTAGTTCACCTGTGTGAGGCATAACAGCTTAATTCAATGCCTCAATCAACAATATATTAAATTTTAATCTGGGAAGTTGGGAAAATGGTATTGGATTAGTAAGGCAGGGCTCAACTCTCTCACAAAAATAGTGGAGAAAGAGCCAAAAGCTGTAGGAGGGACTTGCTTTGGGGGTCAGCAGACCAGGACAGTATTACACAACTCCCAGGAGGGTGAGGAACAGAGAGATGAAGAACCCGAAACAACAAACATGAGTTACCAAATCCCTGTAGTGGCCAGAAAGAGCTCCCCTCCACCACCCCAAAGATACTAAGCTGGAGTAAAACCACTTGCTCACTGTAGCTGACTGAAAAGGGAGTAGACATCTTCCTCCTTGTCAGCTGTTACAAGGGAAAAGGGAGGAGAGTCGGGGGGGGGGGTTCTTTAGTGAATTTGGCCAGCAGAGCCTCCTTGAATCTCAGCTCTGATCAGCAAAACAAAGGAAAAGGTAACTTGAAACACCTCTGTGGAAATGTGCACCAATGAATGCCATCTCCTGCAGGCCTGGAAATTGCATGGGCAAAAACTGTTTTTGGTCCTCTCTGTATCCTAACTCCTAGGAGAAAGTCTGTGCCCCATTGGTAATAACTTAAGCTGGGAAATTATAAAGACTTAGAATAAGTTGAATCAAATATCAAAGAAGAGATGTGAAAAAAAAACAGGCAAGAGAGAGAAATTGACCATCAGAGTAAAGTCACTAACATATTCAGATGCACAGACATCAGCAAAAAATTACAAGCCATACCAGGAAACAGGAAGAGATGGCCCAGGCAAAGGAACAAACCAAATATCCTGCAGAGATACAGGATATAAGGCAATTAATCAATGATAATCACATAACTCTAATGAATAAATTCAAAGAATTGAAAAAAATTATGACTTAAGAGATTTAGGATAGTGAGAAGACACTGGGTGAGGTTAAAGAACAATCTGAAAGCCTGAAAAGAAGAGTAACATAGCTTATGGGAATGAAAGAAATGGTGGATGAGTTAAAAATACATTAGAGGCACATCAGAGGAGATTTAAATTGCTCAAAGATAGAATTAGTGATTTTGAAGACAGAACATCTGAACTGGAAAAGACAGGAGAACAGAAAGAGAAGAGAATGGAAAAAAAAGGAATAGGGCCTCAGGGAATGGAATGACAATGAGAAACTCACGAACATATGCATTATTGGTGTCCCAGAAGAGAAGAGATTGGAAAAGGGGAAGAAAGAATATTTGAACAAATAATGACTGAAAACTTCCCAACCTTTATGAAAGACATAAATATCAATATCCAAGAAGGACAATGCACCCCAAACAGAATAAATCTGCATAGAACTACCCCCAAAACACCTATTATTCAGAATGGCAAATATCAGTGTTAAAGAGAGGATTATGAAAGCAGGAAGAGAAAAGCAAAGTATCACATACAAGGGAAGCTCCATAATATTAAGTGCCAACCTCTCATCAGAAACCATGGAGGAGAAAAGAAAATGGTATGACATATTTAAGGTACTTATAGAGAAAAACAACCAGCCAAGAATTTTGTACTTGGCAAAGCTGTCCTTCAAAAGTGAGAATGAGGTCAAAGTCTTCAGAGACAAGCAAAAACTGATAGAATATGTTACTAAAAGGCCAGAATTACAAGAGATACTAAAGGGAGTGCTGCAGCCTTAAAGGAAAAAAAATGAGAGTAAGAGACTTGGAGAACAGTGTAGAAAATATTTTTAGGAAAGGAAATTTAAATGGTAAAAAGGCAGGCAATAGTATGATATGACAACAGAAAGCCAAAAACAAATGGATGAAGTAAGTAATGCTGTACAGTAATAACACTGGATGCGAATGGCTTGAGCTCTCCACTCAAAAGACATAGACTAATAGATAGATAAAAATATATGAACCATCAATATGTTGTCTACGAGAGACTCACCTCAGACATAAGGACACAACCAAGTTAAAAGCGAAAGGATGGGAAAAGATATTCCATGCTAAAAGCAACCAAAAAAGAGCTGGAGTAGTAATACTAATATCAGTAAAATATATTTTAAATGCAAAATTGTTATAAGGGAAGAAGAAGGTCATTATATATTAATAAAAGGGGCAATGCACCAAGAAGCAATAGCTATACTAAATATTTATGCACCTAACCTGAGTGCCCCAAGACACATGAGGCACATACTGGCAAAACTGAAGAGAGCAATAGATATCTTTACAATAAAGGTTGGAGATTTCAATACACCACTCTTAGAATTGGATAGAATATCTGGACAGAGGATAAATAAAGACACAGAGAGCTTGAATATTATAAATGAAATAGACCTAACAGACATCTATAGAGCTTTGCAACCCCAAACAGCAGGATGTACATTCTTTTCAAGTGCTCATGGATCCTTCTAAAAGTTAGACCACATGTTGGTTTACAAGACAAGTCTCAGTAAATTTAAAAGGATTGAAATTACAAAAAAACACTTTCTCTAATAATAATAGAATGAAATTGGAAGTCAATAATGGATGGAAAAAGGAAAAGTCATAAATATATGGAGATTAAACAATATACTCTTAATAATCAGTGGGTCAAAGGAGAAATCACAAGATAATTCAGCAGATATATTGAGATAAATGAAAATGAGAATACAACGTATCAAAACCTATGAAGTACTGCAAAGGCAGGGCTGCAAGGGAAATTTATAGCCCTCAGTGCTATTAAAAAAGATCTAAAATTGAAGATCTAACTGCACACCTGGAGGAACTAGAAAAAAAACAACAACAAACTAATCCCAAACCAAGCTGAAGGAAAGAAATAGTGAGATCAGAGCAGAAATAAATGAAATTAGGAACAAAATACAATAGAGAGAAACAACAAAACCAAAAGTTGGTTCTTTGAGAATCCAAAAAAAATTGACAAACCATTCACTAGACTTACAAAGAAAAAAAGAGAGAAAATGCAGATAAATAAAATCAGAAATGAGAGGGGAGACATTACCACTTACCCTTCAGAAAAAGAGAGATCATAAGAGGATACTATGAATAACTGTATGTCAAAAAACTAGACAATGTAGATGAGATGGACAAATTCCTAGATACACACAAATCAACTACATTGACCCTAGAGAAACAGAAGACCTCAACAAACCAATCACAAGTGAAGAGATTGAAACAGTCATCAAAAACCTCCCAAAGATGAAAAGCCCAGGACCAGATGGCTTCACAAGTGAATTCTACCAATCATTCAAAGACAATCTAATACCAATCTTGCTCAAGCTCTTCCAAAAAGTTGAACAGGAAAGAACACTACTGAACTCATTCTATGAGCCCAAAATCACCCTAATGGAAGGACATTCTGTGTTTATGGATTGGAAGACTAATTATCATTAAGATGTCAATTCTACCCAAACTAATTTACAGACTCAAAGCAATTCCAATAAAATCCCAATGCCTTTTTTTGCAGAAATGGAAAAGCCAATAACCAAATTTATTTGGAAGAGTAGGGGCCCTGAATAGTCAAAAATGTTTTAAAACAAAGAACGAAGTTGGAGGACTGTCACTTCCTGACTTTAAAGCATACTGCTTAGCTAAAGTGTTAAAAACAACACCACCAACAACAAAACAGCATGATACTGGCACAAAGACAAACAGACTGACCAATGGAACCAAATCGAGAACTCAGAAATAGACTCTCACATCTACAGTCAAGTAATTTTTGACAAAGCTGTCAAGCCCTCCCAGCTGGGCCAGAAGACTTTATTCAATGGATGGTGCTGGGAGAACTAGATGGCCATATCCAAAAGAAATAAAGAGGACCCCTATCTCAGATCTTATACAAAAATTAACTCAAAATGGATCAAGGACTTAAATGTAAAAACAACAACCATAAAACTCCTTGAAGAAATGTAGGAAAATATCTTCACAATCTTGTGATAGGTGGTAGTTTCTTAAACTTTACACTCAAAGCAAGAGCATCAAAAGAAAAATTAGATAAATAGTACCTCCTCAAAATTCAACATTTTTGCACCTCAAAGGACATTATCAAAGGGTGAAAAGGCAGCCGACTCAATGGGGGAAAATATTTGGCAATCACATATCTGATATTATCTATGATATATAAAGAGATTACCCAACTCAACAATAAAAAGAGAAACTACCTGTATTAGTCAGTCAAAACTTGTGCTGATGCAAAGTACCAGAAATCTGTTGGCTTTTATAAATGGCACTTATTTGGGGTGGAAGCCTAGAGTTATAAGGCCTTAAAGAGTCCAACTCAAAGTTACTTCCTCACCAAACTCTGTTGCCACGTGTTGAAGCAAGTGGTGGGCAACGTCTGTGAGGATTCAGCTTGCTCTTTCCTCTTAAGTCTTTGTAGACCCAGCTTCTTCTTATCTCAGCTGTAAGCAGGCATAAGGCTCATCTCTCTCCCCAGGGCTTGTTTCTTTCCAGGCTCAGCTGCTCTGTTCTCTTCACAAGGTCAGCTGTAGATTATCAGGCTCATCTCTCTTCCTGGACCACTGCCATTTCTAATGAGTTGTCTCTCTGTGATTTATTCTCTGTGTATTTACTTCCCTGTCTTTAATTGAGCAACCATTCATATAGCTTACAAAAGGCAGGGGGCGGGGGGGGGGGACTCAAACCGAGTCAACCTAATGACATTGTCAAATAAAACCTAATCTTGATTTAATAAAGTAAAAGTGAAACCTCTGAATCTATTAAAATCTAATATGCCCCGAAGAACAGACCAGTTTACAAACACAATCTAATATCTATTTTTGGAATTCATAAACAATGCCAAACTGCCACACTACCCAATTAAAAAATGGGCAAAAGACTTGAAAAGACAATTGTCTAAAGAAGAAACACAAATGGCAATAAAATACATGGAAAAATGTTCAACATCACTAGACATTAGGGAAATGCAAATCAAAACTATAATAAGATATCATTTCACACCTATTAAACTAGCCACCATTAAAAAGTCAGAAAACTATAAATGTTGGAGAGGATTTAGAGAGATAGGAATGCTTATTCACTGTTGGTGGGAATGTAGAATGGTACAGCCTCTGCGGTGAACTGTTTGGCAGTTCCTAAGGAAGTTGAATATAGATTTGCCATGTGACCAAGCAATACCATTACTAGCTAAATACCCAGAAGAACTGAGAACGATAACATGAACTGACATTTCCACAATGATGTTCCTAGTGTCATTAATCATGATTGCCAAAAGTGTCCATCAACTGATGAATGGAAAAACAAATTGTGGTGTATACACACGATGAAATATTATGCATCAGTAAGAAGAAATGAAGTTGTGCAGCATATGACAACATGGAAGAAACTGGAGGACATTATGCTGAGTGAAGCAAGCCAGACAGAAAAGGACAAATAATATATGATTGTGATATTATAAACTAAACATATTGAATAAACTCATGGAGTTAATAATTAGAATATATGTCACCAGGAAATAGAAGAAGGGTACGGAATGGAAAGCTGAGGGTTAATCTGTGCAGAATTGGTTAAAAGGTTGTTTGTAAATCTTTGGAAATGAATAGAAATGGTGAAAGCACATCTTGGTGGTGTAATTAGCAGGGCTATTATATGAATATGACTGTGTTTGAAAGGAAAAGTCTAAAAGCCATGTATATTACTAGAAGGAAAGCTAAAAACTGTAACATCGGACTGTATAAGATAGTGAAACCTCATGTAAAACACAAATATGGGTGATATTGCATATATAAGACTGTTTTTACAAAATATAAATACAAATAAACTGGAGAGAAGGAAACAGACTAGTAGGGGAAGCATACAGAGATTGAGAGGTGATAAGCTTTATTTGGTTCCTTTTTGTTTTTTGTATTGTTTTATTACTGGAATAATGAAAATACTCTTAAAATGATTAAAGTGATGAATGCACAACTATATGACTATACTGAATATAATTGATTGTACACTTTGAATGGATTGTACACCTTGAATGGATTTAATATGTATCAATAAAATTGGTGTGTTAAAAAAAAATTTAATCATTGCTGCATTCATAGCTCCACCTAGAGCTAAACATGACACCTAAAAAACTTTGACCATAGAGTAGCATTTTATTTTTTCTCTTTCAACATGAACAGTACTTTCTAACTTAAGAAACGAAAATGTAAAAATGTACTCTAGAGAGAATGGTCACTCAACAAGAACATGCTGGTTAGTGGCTTAGGTGCCTCTGCTTCACTTGAACTGTATTTCTCAATGACTTCTTCCATGCACATTCCTTAGAAACTACCACTATTTAATTTTACTTTTTCATAAAAATATGCTTTTAAATAAAATTCAGTATCCACCCAGCCCCTCTGGTTACCTACTCAGAATTATGAGACTTTTTAGGCCTATATGGCTCCCTAAATCCCACTGGATCCAATTTTTGACTTACCTTCAAAATATACTATGAAAATAAGTCATACTAAAATAGACTTATTTTAATATTTTATTAAAATATTCATTTTAATATTTTTAATCTTTATCTTTATTTCAGTTTAATATTTTATCAAAATAATATAAGCATATTTTTTGAAGCAGAATGGTAGGTGTCATAATGAAAAAAACATCTTTCTTGCTCCCTATCCAACAAACTCAGACTCACTTCCAAGAAGCACCCACTTTAAAAAAATTATTAAATACTTCAAACAGAAAATAATACAACAGACTCCTACAAACTAGATCATCCTAGATTTTACCATATTTTAACATTTTGCCACAATTTAAAAACTGTGTTGTAATAAACATTCTTAGAGATGTCTCCTTGGGCAGCCGGGGGAGAATAGAAGTAGAATTGCTGGGTTGTGTAGCATGTACACTGCTTCAATTTTACAACGTATTGAAACTGGCTTTCCAAAGTAATTGTACAAATTTAACTCGTACTACCATGTATAATATTTGCCACTTGAACAAAATCTTGACGACACTGGTCAATCATCTATTCCTGTCCCAATTTCACACTTTAAGGATTAATACACTTTGGGAGTGTGTTCAAAGATAGTTAAGTCTCTCCCAACTCTCACATTATTCCTCAAAATTATCTGGGTGATTCTTGGTACTTTATTCTTCCATATGGATTTCTGGATTTGCTTGTCAAGATCTGTGAAAAAAAATGCTATTGTGGTTTTTATTTAACTGCATTGAATATCTATACTAATTTGGGAATAAATGTCATATTTACATCATTAAATTTCTTTATCTATGAACAAGGAATGTCTCCCAATTTCTTTAAGCCTTTTTATGCCCTTCAAATGACCCTGTGAAAGTCTGTATCTTTTGTTAAATTTCTGTTACCTATTTTAGTCAAAGTTCTTATTTGTAGAAAACAAAACCTAGAATTTCCGGGAGGGCTAGAGAAACAAATTTAGTGTTACTGCCAAGAACAGCACCAGGAGGAGAAAGTTAATCCATAGCACTCCTGTGGAGGAAACCTCCTGCTGTTACTGCCGCACCCAGTGGCTAAATGATGGTAGGGACTGACTGCAGAGCCTTGCCCATAGCTGACTCCAAAAGAACAAAATGCCACCAGCCTTGCCATAAGAACCAATTTTAAGAACAATACCCTTCTCAATTTGATCATACTGAGCTTTTAGTCTTTTTACTGGCAGATCTGCTTGAACATCAGAGAGGTGCCACAGGATGACAAGAAAGACCAAAATTCCAGAAAAAGGAGGATTTCTAAGACAGAACCTGTTATTCTGCAGCTGCTTTTTCTCTGGGAGCTTTTGCTGATTCTGGGCAAGAAGGACTTAACTCTGAGAGAGTCCGGGGCCTGTATTTTCAGCCTCTAAAGAAAAGGAAGATACTTAAGAAGGGGGATATAGTGAGAGTTTTTATTGTTTGTCTTAATTTGCCAAGGTTGCTATGAAAAAATACCACACAATGGGTTGGCTTAAACAGAAATTTATTGTCCCATGATTTTAGAGGCTAGAAATACAACATCAAGGTAATAGCAGGACTTGCTTTCTCCCAAAGTTGGTAGTATTGTGACAATTCTCTGTCACGTGGCAATCTCTCTCCTTGTGTCGATTCTTTGGCTCTCCACTGATTTCTAAGCTTCTTATGACTTCTGGCTTCTTCTGACTCACTGCATCAGAATTTTCTCTGCTTATAAGGACTTCTGTCATATGGATTAAGGCCTACCCTGATTCATATTGGCCTCATGTAAATGGGATCTTTAAGGATCCTATTCATAAACAAGCCCATACCTTAACAAAAAAAGAACATTTCAGAGGTCCTATTTTAAATGGATTCACACCAACAGGAACGTGAATTTAAGACTTGATAATGTATTTGATGGGGTACATGATTCAATACCCAATATTATTTTTTTTAAACATTATCCTTTTGAAATTATATTGAACAGATTGTTGCTGGATTATAGGAGTACTATTGATTTTATTTTATTTTATTTTTTTATTTTTTTATTTTATTTTTTTTAAGATTTTATTTATTTATTCATTTATCCCCCCATTGCTGCTTGTGCTCGCTGGGTCAGCTAACCACGCCATGCGGGCGGGCCTGCCCTCACCAGGAGGCCCCGGGTTCGGTTGGTAAACGGGAGCCCCACTGATTGAGCCACAGCCGCTTCCCTATTGATTTTAAATATTGGTCTTTTGTCCAGAAATCTTGCTGAATTCTTTTATTAGTGCTAATGGTTTGTAGATAATCTGGGATTTTCCATGTAGACAATCATATCAGGACAATTACAGGGTATAATTTTCCTTCCTTTGTGGTACTTATATCTTTTTTTTTTCTTTTTGGCATTGATTTTAGCTACAGCTATCAGTTCAATGTCAAATAGAAGTAATACTAATTTTGTTCTGCTTCTGAATTTAAAGAGAACCATTCTAATGTTCCTCTATTCTATGAGATTGTAGGATTTTGTACTCATTGCTTACAGTTTTAATTAGGAATGGCTATTAAACTCCATTAAGTGCTTTTAATGTAATGATTTAGACAATCACAACCCTTTTTCTTAGGATTCTTATTTTATCATCCAAACTGGGACAGTTTTGACAGTGAAAGTGGATACTATTAATTGTCAGGAGAATAGGCATAAATCTTAATTTTCTCTGGCAAACTGAGACACATGGCCATATAGATTTTTTTCTTTTAGGTACTGATATGGTGAACTTAATTAATAAATGTTATGTTATAAAACCACCTTTCAAATAAATTCTATGTAGTCATAGAATTTTTGTAAAAAATTTTGCTTGATTTAGTTTGTTAATCCTCATTGGGATTTTTGCATCTAACTTTATAAGTGAAAAATACCCATATGAAAAAAACATAATCTCTGCTAGCATTCTAACAATGTTTTATTCTAAGCAACTATTTCTTATCTATAGTTAAAATAACCACAAACATTCTATATTCTGCTTTTTTAAAAATCTAAGTCTGCATTACTCTTCATAACTAACATGTTTAATGACTATCTAATGATAGCTTAAATCATGAAGCACTTTGAGGACAGAGCCTCTGTTTTAAGTATCTGTGTATCCCCAGTGCCTAGTGTAGCACCTAGCATATAATAGGATCTAATTAATAGGCATAACAGACTGAGTCACTGCCCTCTTTCTGGGTCTGATATCAACAGAGGCACAAAGAGACACAGTGAGAAAGGAAGTATTCATATTTGACCCTGCATGTGAGAGAAAGGACTCCAGTTTTGCCCCCAGGTGAGCTGAAGGAGAGAAACCCCTAAGAGGGTCAAAGAGCTGAGGCCCAGGGAGCACTGAGTCATATGCCTGGTTTCTTGGAGACCATAGATTCTGGAGGGGAAGACAGTGACTTCAGTAAGATTGGCAACAATCTTGCTTCGACACATTTCAGGACAACAAGATCAACAGTAGCTGACTTTGGTGAGAAAGCATCCCTAATGGTGGCTTGATTTGGACATTTCATGGCCTTGGAATTGTAAGCTTTTACCCCAAATAACTCTCCTTTATAAAAGCCAAATCATTTCTGGTACTTTGCATCAGCAGCCCTTTGTCAAACTAAAACACCAATTTTCTAAAATAAAATTTAATTTAGTTTAAATTAAATTAAAACTACATTGAGTGGGTTGGTGTGTGTGTGTGTGTGTGTGTGGTTTTGTACATTTTGAGTATTTCCATTTTAACATATTTGCTAATTGTTTTCTACAATGTCATTCTCCAGAAATAAAATTACTGAACCAAAGATTGTGAACATTCTTATGAGTCAAATCCTTTCTCAAATTGATAAATTGATTTTCAATGATATCATAAATGTGTTAAGATATTAATTTTTATAATATACTTAACAGAATTAATATTAGCTTTTTAAAACTAAATTACATATTTGGGTATTACCTTTCAAAATATTTTGGTTAATTTAATTAACCAAAATGAATTATAAACATTATCATCTTAATACTGATAAGATGCACGCTTTGCATATGAGCTATGTCCTTTACAAACAGCATCCAAAAGTGGCTGTGAATGGTCCCAAAAGTCACTGGTTATGATTTTTATTCATCTGGGTATATTGAATGTAAAAAGGTCTGGAATTGAAATCTATGGTCTTGTTTGTCCATCCTCAGCCTCTTCTTCTGCCCTTCTCCCCTAAATGAAAGTTAGCCAATACATAAGAATAGCCAAAGATTATAGTTCATAGGCAGTATGTATGTGGGGAGGATGGGAGTAAGGAAGAGTGCAAAGAAGAAGAAGGAGTCCAGGAGAACAATGAAAGGACCAAAATATCTAAGTCATATATGTCACCAGATTTCATTTGTTAAGTGCCAGGAATAGAGGTAGAACAAGGATAATCCTGGAGCCTTAGCAAGAAGTGCTAGAGGGAATAAGGTCAAGGAATACAGTTTCTGCCTATAGCTATGGAAAATTTCCTGGCAGAGATGACATCTCATTTGTGTATTTATTTATTTATTTATTTATTTATTTATTTATTTTATTTTTTTATTTTTTTATTTTTTTATAGTTGTTCATAGTATTCTCTTTTTTTATTTTATTATTTTACTTTTCAAGAAGCTTTAGATTACATAAATGTTATATAAAAAATATAGGGGATTCCCATATGTCCCCTTGCTTCCCCTCCCATACTTTCTCACATTAACAACATCTTTCATTATTGTGGTACATTTGTTACAATTGATGAGCACATACTGAAGCATTGCTACTAACCATGGACTTAACCTAAATGTACATCAACAGATGAATGGATAAGCAAACTGTGGTATATACATACAATGGACTATTACACCTAGTATCCTAAATGTACATCAACAGATGAATGAATAAGCAAACTGTGGTATATACATACAATGGACTATTACACCTAGTATCCTCATTTGTGTATTTAAAGATGAATAAAAATTAGCCATGTGAAAAATGGGATAGGAAAATTCCTAGCAGAAGGGAAGGGTTCAAAAGCAAGAAAGTGTAAGAGGATTGTATGTTTAGAAAACTGTTTTTAGTTCAGTGGGATGAATTCACAGTGCAAGAGAAAGTGGCCAGAAAACTGTACAAGTAGGCAAGAATGAGACCATAAAGATCCTTATGTGTTATGCTAAGTTTACAAAGTATCATGAAGAACATGGGAAGACATTTAATCATGGAAGTGCTATAATAAAATTGTTGTTTTAGAAAAGTCATTTTTTAGCTACACGGAAAATAGGTTGGAGGGAGGTAAAGTAAGAAGCATTTTTGTAATAAGTCAAGTCAGAAATGATAAAGGCCCAGAGAAAGGGAGTAGCAGAGGAGATGTCAAAAAACAGGTTTTAAAAAGTATTTAACAGGATACATGTCAGTCATGAATTGCCTGATTTCCCCAAATCCCAAACTAGATTAAGTCACCAGGTATATGCTTTCCCATAGCTATACATTTCCTTAATAATATGTGCTTGAGAAACTATCTTATTAATGTTCGCTTCCAT
This sequence comes from Tolypeutes matacus, assembly GCA_026826555.1. Taxonomy (NCBI): domain Eukaryota; kingdom Metazoa; phylum Chordata; class Mammalia; order Cingulata; family Chlamyphoridae; genus Tolypeutes; species Tolypeutes matacus. The sequence continues at coordinate 5,754,251 of JAKSZT010053784.1, read as the reverse complement.
AAATATATTTTCTGCTCTTTGAAAACAGGAACTTATGTTTTTTGCTTATCATTCTATCTTCAGTGCCTAGCAAAGTTCCTAGAACACACCTGGTACATAATATATACCTTAATATGGATAGTAAGTGTAAGGGGAGATACAGGAATGACTCCCAAGGTTTCGGAACAATATTGGGGGATGGTATAGTTTATGGTAATATTCTTTGGGTCAGGGAACAATGAAGGAAAAGTTTTGGGGAGAGGTAAAGTAGGATCAGATCAACGTTGGAAATTTGAATTTGAGGTGGGTAGAAATGTAATGACTTTGCATTTTCTCCCCCAACACTTCCAGCTCGTTCCCTCTCCCTAAATTGCAGCAGCATTCCTGAATAGTTAAAAAAGGCACACCTCATTAACTGTTTTTGAACTGGGGACTGATCAGTAAATCTTGTAACACTGAATTCTTTAGAAGTCCTGCTGCCCCTAATTCTGTAGAAGTCCTGTGCCTTCCCCATCTACACGTAGACAAGCATTATAAAAGACCCCTCTAGTTATAAAGCAAGTGTGGATGCGCGAGCTTGGAAAATGCTGTCTTTCCTCCAGTTGCCAAGGATGAGGACCCCACGTAAGCCCCCTAAATAAATGTTCATTCCTCACCAAGCTAGACTTGTCCGAGTCTTTCTTTGATCTGATATGACCACCTCAGTTCAGCAGGAAACTCTCATTTTTATATAGCTCCTCACCATACTCGGGACAGGGAAACACCCAAGAAAAACCACCCAGCCAACATTGTTTTGTATTAGTCAGCTTTGTTGTGTAACAAGCAATCCCTAAATCTCAATGACTCACATGTTCAATTATCAGTCATATCACAAGGGCAAATGTTGATAATTGAACAAATGTTCAATTATCAGTCATATCACAAGGGCAGAGCTGGGCTGTAGCTCTGTTCTAGAAATTAGTTGAAAGAAACAGTCCCTTCTGTGACATGGTTCTTTTGTGGCAGAAAGTAGAAACTCAAGAGGTCAAGCCTAGCCATACAAACACATTTAAAGTCTCTTCTCAGACATGATGTACATGACATAGACTTATTTCCTTTAGCCAAACAAGTCTTGTGGCCAAGCCCAAAGTCAATTTGGAGATGTATGAACTTATGGGGAAGGAAGGAGTAACTATCAGAAAACAATAATACAATCTACCACACTTTGGTTAAAAATAGTATAGCTCTGAAAGTAATCAACATATAAGTAGTAGCTAAAGCTATTGGAGCATATTATCTTACTAAGAAACAGTATGTAGAGTGAGCAAAAGATATGAATTAGGATCAAATCTGATGAATAGAGAAAGAAAGGAATACAAGCAAGAAAAGAGAATAGATAGAGCCATAAAAGAGGCAGGAAGAAAACAAGGAAACCAGCAAGGTGGGCCTTATCTGATCAAAAACAAATCATATTTCAGTCTTTCATGAATGTTAATGAATAAATTTAATGGCAAGAGTTGGAGGCCCAAGGAGAACTGCAGGATCTAAGGATGAAGGAGCAAGTGCCGTATCTTCTCAGCCTCAAATCTGCCCCTAAAATTTGTCCACTTGGCTCAACCCTTTTCCCAAAATCCTTCATTTTTGTCACCTCTTTGCTGGAAATCCTGGATATTAGGAGATTCTGTATGACCTAGTCCCTTCCTTTTACCTTTCCCTCATCCACTCTGCCAATCTTTGCTGCTACTGTTCAGTCTGTCTAACTCGGTGGCTTGACAAGCTGAGGATTCCTCTAAAGATGAGACTGGAAATTTTTTTTTTCTGCCAAGGGCCAGATTGTATATGTTTTAGGTTTGGAGAGCCAGGCAGTCTCTGTCATAACTACTTATCTCTGCCTTTGTAGTGCCAAAGCAGCCATAAACAATGTAAATGAATGAATGTGTCTGTGTACAATAAAAGTATTTTTAAAAAGAGTTGACTGGTTGGCTTGGACCATAAATTGCTAACTTCTGTTCTAAAGAAAGAATTCATTTCTGACCATCTCTCGCAGGCAATTTTAGATTATACTGTTTTACCACATTATTTCTAGGAAATAAATATGTGATATGGCAATAAGCAATTTTAGGCATGACATATATATGGATTTATCAGGGTATAGATCACAAGCTCTTAGGAAATCTATGCTTTTAAAATGTATCCTCATTACAATAAATAGGGTGGGAATTTGTTTCAGTGTCCACTTTGAAACAGATGGGATAGCTAAAAGTCTTCTTTCACCCATGCCAGGTATAAGGCATTTTTAAACAAAAACAAAGCCTCTCAATCATACCTCTTTTCTATTCCAAAGCAAATCATCTTGAAATAGCTTCAAAGTGATTATACTCCTTAGTCTCAAATCAGGTCAACTTAATTATTTTTCTTACTTTGAATAAAACAAGATTAAACTATAGTCATGTTTTTTTTTTCTTTCCAGACACTAGTATCTTAAACAGTTGGGTGACTTTTTATAAAAAGATGCATTTATCCTTGTAAATTTCATCTTAACATCAGAAATATAGAAACTTCTAAAGGATACACCACCACGGTGCCCAGAACTTGATTACTTTGAAAAAATAAAATCTATACCATGCCATAGTGCCATAGAGTACTTCCAGAGTAATATATTCATTCCAAAGATTCCTACCAAAGCAAATTTCTTTGCAGTAGAATTTTCATTTCCTAGTTACAAAAACTCAAAAAAACATTTAACGTCTTCTTGCTAATTGCCAAGTGTTCATCACACAGTACAAATCAAAACAAGAATGGATTTCCTACACATAATAAATACCATATTTTATAATGTACTTCTGTTTATTTATTCTTTCTTCTTCTGTAATTGCTTTTGAAAAGAAAATTGTATTCTCTGTGTATTTATCTCTACATATTTTTCCTGATTCAAAAAGCAACTACAAATGGCAGAAAATAATTTGGGCAAAGAAATTCTGCTTATAACAGGTTTAGAGTTACCATTCGTTATGAATAGGGAAATTTAAAAAGAAAAAGGCCTCTATCTACTGGACACTTGTGCCAAAGGAAGCTATCCTGACAATGTTACAAATATTATCTCATTTAATCTTCTCTTCTACAAGGAATTAAAAGAGAGATAGCAGAGGTTAAGTAACTGAACCATGATCAACCAGCTAGCCAGTGGCAAAGTCAAGATTTACCTCAAGAATACCAACTTTTAGCATTTGAACTATTTCCTAGAATGACTAAGTGAATATCTTCCTGGCTGTTAAGCTAAGTATCTAATACAATCCTTCATATCCCTATCCCACTCAGCCTCAGGTCTGTAAACCATTACACTGCTGGTTTTATATCATACTAAATATCTGCTAACAAGTAAGCTTGAGCAGGAAATAGGACTGTTTCTGGAGTTCTTAGGTCCTCCCACTCCTGTGGAGAAACTTTGGGGTTCTTACCTGGAACTTCTACAACTCCTGGTGTGTCTTCCCCTAAAAGAAAGTCACTTAAGTCATCCAAAGGAAGTTAGAAAGTAAAAGAAAAGAAATTCAAATATAAACATCATGTTTATAGCACTTTGCAATGTCCTTTCTTATCTCTTAAAGCCTCCTTGGAAACATGCAGGTGGTCCCAAACTAAAAGATAGTAAGAGAGAATCCCCATATATTTTATTTATTCTCTGCTTCTTCTGTGAGAACGGGACCTTGTTATTTGTTATATTCTTAGGGCTTAGAACAGTGACTTTCACGTGGAAGACATTGAATGAATATTTGTAGAATGATACACCTTGATGCCTATTTACCAGTGTTCACCAACAGTGACCGTCTTCATTTGGTTAAGTACTTTTTTAAGAATGGTGGCTCCTGAAACCTTAAGAAACCTTAGTTATAGTAACCTATTGGGGACAGAGGTGGGGTGTAGGGATGGTATTTTGGGATGTAAAACTATGTCTGTACTGAAAGCATTCTTTTACTTAGATTTTGTCTTTATTGTCTATATTTGAACTGATGGAAAGGCCATTTATGATGTAAAGAAGGGGAGAGATGGAAGAAATTTTAGAAGGTGCAGTTTTATGGAATTGGAAACCTGTACATGGGCAAATGAATGAGAAGGGGGCATTAGGAGAACTCCCAGGTGTCCGCCTTGCCAATCACTTAGAGAAAAAAATCAGAGGAAAGTACAAGACAGGCTGAGGATTATATAGGCATAGATTTTGGACAGAGACATGTGAAGTTTATTTCCCTTTTGGAATATCTCAGACAAAAATATGTAGTCATAAATAAAATTCTGAAGTCCAAAAGAGGGATATGAACTGAAAGTAAAGATTAACATGTCATCAGCCTTTAGGCTGTAATTAGTCATGAATGTGATTTCCCAGGGAGACTCTGCAGAGTGAAAGATAAGCAGGCCAAGGACAAAACCCCAGGGGAAAAAAATGGATGTAGGCCTGTTTACAACTTCATATTCCTCGAGATTCTACTCCTCTTCGTGGATCCTCTTAGGCCTATTTGGGCCTTAGGATTCAGTATTCAATCCTCCCGAGGAGTAGGCTGGACAGATAAAGACATTTTTCCAGAAAATTAGCACCCCCACCCCAATTCACTAGGCCTTGAGTTGTGATGGTAAGTTTGCCGGCTGAAAATGAGAATACCAGGAATGGGAGCCTTTGCTTGAAAACAGAGGTTCAGGCTTGGAATATTAGCTATATGGGATGAGAAACAGAGTGAATGAATTATAAATAAATGATTAGTGAAAAGTCAAGGAGGAGTAACTTAAGAGGAAAAGCATAAATTCTGATGTCACCAATCACCGGTATCAGAAAATAATTTTTTAAATGGTTATAAAAATGGATATATAAATCCAGGATTATAGTTTTTAAAGTATGACTGTAGTTCATACTTTAAAATGCTGGCAAAAAAGTTGGAAACAACTCAGATGTCCATTAACTGATGAATGGATAAACAAATTGTGGTGTATATACGATGGAGTATTATGTAGTAGTAAGAAGAAATGAAGTTTGCAAAGCATAATGACAACGTGGAAGAACCTGGAGGACATTATGCTGAGTGGAGTAAGCCAGACACAAAAGGAAAAATACTGTATGATTGTGCTATTATGAACTAAATATATTGTGTAAACTCGTGGGGTTAATAATTAGAATATAGGTCACCAGAAAATAGAAGAAGGGTAGAGAATGGAAAGCTGAGCGTTAATCTGTGCATAACTGGTTAAAAGGTTGTTTGTAAATCCTTGGAAATGAATAGAAATAGTGAAAGCACATCATGTTGTGTGTAGCAGAGCTATTTTATGTGTATGACAGTGGTTGAAAGGGGAAGTCTAAGGTCATGTATATTACAGCTAAAAACTGTAACATGGGACTGTGTAAGATTGTGAAATCTCAGGTAAAACAGGAATATGGGTGATATTGCATATATAAGGCTGTTTTTACAAAATATAAATAGAAATATATTAGAGAGAAGGAAAAAGAAGAGCAGCTATGTATGGCAGGGGAAGCATAGAGAGATTGAGAGGTGATTTTGTTCATTTGTTTTTTGTTTATTATTATCATTATTGGAATTATGAAAGTGCTCTAAGAATGCTTGAAGTGATGAATGCACAAATAGGTGATTACATCAAATAGCATTGATTTTACACTTTGGATGGATTTATGCTTTATTAATACGTATCAATAAAATTGATTTGATAGAAAAAATGCTGGCACAACTGCTTGAAATGACCATAGTAGCCCATGAGACGTAAGGAAATTCAATCAGAATAGGCCAAAAGGGAGAAAAGTGTTGTTCAGCACTGGACATTTCAATGTTGTTGAAAATTAGGGGTCATAAGATTAAGAAGATGAAAAAGCTTATCATTTAAATCTGAAAATAAGATACCAGAGTTTGAGATTTTAAACTATTCCATGTGACAAATTTAGGAAACAGGTATGGAAGTGGGTTGTTAGAATAGTGGTAAAGGTCATTGGAATTGAAGAAATTGCATTACTTAGAACATTAATAGGGTCATCCACATGGAAATTGAAATCACTCAGGGGATGGCCGAGAGAAGGACTGTGAAATAAGCAATCAATCAATTTAGCAGAATGATAGTGTGGATTAGAGCAAGGTCAAACTTCAAAGGAGGAGAAATTTTTCAAGAGGGTTATGGAAATGTATCTAAAGGTAGCAGAGTAGAGTGAAAAGAATGATAGTATAGCTCCCGACACAATAGACAGTCAATAAGTGTTTGTGGCATGAATGAATGGGTCCTGATTTCCAGTTCCTTGGTAAGTGGGATATGAAATAACAAAGCTCCACTGATAAAATATCAGGAGAGGAAATGGTATAGTAGAACCAGTTAGTACCAGCTCAAAGAAATGATTAAACATTTTCAGAAATTTAAACATCACCATTATTAAAAATTAGAATATATAAATTTACAACTAATTAATATTAAAACCGAAGGTAATAGTCAATACTTTTCATATCCCAATGATTTTATTTACTTTTACTAATATCCATGCTCTTGAAGTTATTTGCATATATTTTATCTGTATAGTGGAAACATTACATGATGTGCACATTTCTTCCCAGCTCCACCTACAGTTTATGACATTGGAAACTTGAAATTGGCCATGATGAAGTTTGTACATCATAGAAATCCACAAATGCTACAGATTAGGGTTTGATTTATTGTTCTGTCAACAGTCTAGATCAGGGGTTGACAAACTGTTTTTTGAAACATAGTTAATAGTCATGTTTTCTATGGCTATGCTACACTGACAGTAGTGAGGAATAGCAACAGAGACCTGCAAGTCTAAAATATTTGCTATCTAGCCCTTTAAGAAACATTTTACTGACCTCTTGCCTAGGTTTAAGAAAGTGATGGAGAAAATAGAGATTAAACTTAAAAGCATATCATGTCTGTAGCTGTTTCATTGTGATTAGCACAAAAAATTCAGAAAATTCTCTTCCAGTATTCAAAATCATGATCTGATTAGCAAAAAAGCCACTCACATCACTGAAGAATAAATGCCATTCCAACATATGTCTTTTTTATTTCTTTTTCCTCCTACTTGTTAATGTAAATGAAATTATCAACAAACATTCATGTTGGAACCGCAGTCATTTGTAATCATGGGTTTGTTATGGATACATGAATTTGGCAAAAATGAAAGAAAGTGTTTATGCAAATCAATTGGCTATATGGAATTTACAATAAAGAGTATCACATTTTATTATTAATAGACTGTGTGCTACACATTCTTTACATCAGTAAAATGTACATAAAATATGTTTATATGCACATACATGTTTTAATAAGACAGCTGGTTGTTAAACATTTATCAGCACACAACTGAGTAATATGAAAATATTACAGATGCAGGAAATTTATCTATAATTGAACAAGTTTCCTAAAGGTCACTCTGATTTTATTGCTATGGAAGGTCAGCAGTACCAGGATGAAGTTTGGTAAGAAACATAGAAAAGTTTGGGGATGGAAGTACAGAAGTATAAGTAGTCAGGAAACATAACTTTAATAACTGGTCATCACTGAACTGAGAGGCATGGATGGCTTTGGCTGGTCCTGAGTCTCCAAAGTCAAGTCTGGGATAGATAGTTGAGCAACAGAAGAAGCGGAAACACTTACAGTATTGTGACCAACAGTAGGTAACCTGTGCTTAGGGCTCCAAACTGAACACTGATGAATGATTGAAACAATCTCCACCTGCTCAGGTAGAGGGTAAGCTCAAAAGACCCTCAGCCTGTGGTGGAACCAAGAGAAGCCTTGCATGCATGATGCAAAGAAGATATTCCAGTCTGTTAATCAGCTTATTATAGGAATCCTAGATTCTATTACCATCTCTCCCATTCTATTTCACGTTTTCAAATTATCTATATTCTAAGTCTTTATCTATAAAGGATTGCTGATGCTCTGTGCCTTTTATCTACTAAGGCAGTAACATGTCTAAATAGGAAAATACAGTTGTAACACTGTAAGACACTCAGATAAAAGGCACAAGTTTAGTTCAAAGTACTCCAGGCAGGGAAAGTATTCAGCACCTTTGCCTGAAAATAAAACACAGGAAGCCTTTCAATTAAAAGTTAACTTCCTGTAGCTAACCTTGGGAGTTAATCTATCATTTCTTGGCCAAATATTAAGATTTAGGTTAATAAAAATCTAGCTGATACACGGGAAAATGGTTATATATATCAGAAAGTAATATGGTTTTGGTTTTTTGTTTTTCAGAAATTGAAAACAGTGTGATAGATTAATTAAAATTTTAAACAGAGGCAAGGGACACAGTGCCACACGTGCCTGGGCTCACCCAGAGATTATGGGACTTATGTACATCATCGACCTCTACAACGTGATGGAAGTCCTATCTCCTCTAGTTCTCTGAGCATGATTATTTTGCTTTTTCTGTGAACATTAGGGTATGAGCTCATGTAACAAGGTAGAATGCTCTAATCATGCATGAGGTCTCCCATTTACATTGTTCACCGCACAGATGACCCAACCTCCATTTGTTACTTCCAGCTGCTGTTGGAGAATACTTCCTAATTACATTATCTAATCATCTTCATAAGATGAAAGAAAGACCTTTCTCAAAGGAGGGAAAAAACTAGCAAAAACACAAAAAGGACACCTGACATATATTTATTAAAATGGAAACTCATATATAATCACAGAGACATTTGAGGGGGATTTGGGAAGATAATCAAAACACAAGAGACAAAATAATTAACCTCACAGATAGCTGTTCAGATGTTGATAAAAAGAAAATATGCTATAGGGGAACAAGAAAAAAAAAAAAAAAGGAAAATTTATCAAAGTCCCATAATGTGAGGACCTTGAAATTTCCAACTTCACATAGCTGTATCCCCAGGAAAGCATTTAAAAAATTAACTGAGGTCCTGGATCAGCAGATGGAAATCTTCTCTTTTTCACTTAGGATTCAGCTAAGTCAGTGTGGCAGCTGCAGGTGTATGTATTAGGTAAGTACTGAGCTAAATGATAAAAGTTTTGACTTGTGAGAGAAAGCCCTCATATTTTTTGTATCAAGCTGTCTCTATCCAGAGGATAGAGTTAATAACATTTGTTTTCTCTTGTGATAAAGATTGGTTTCTTTGATTAGTCTGACTATTTCAGAATAAATCACTGTTCTAAGAAGATGGAATAGGAAAGAGAAAGCATGTTTTTCAGAATCTCAAAGATAGCCGATCTGGAAATAAGCAAAATGTTCTTTTGTTTTGTTATCTTTTTTGCCCTTCATTTTTTTTTAAGTCAAGACTTTGATGGTCAAATACTTTTTATTTTCAAATAGGCATAGAGTTTATTTATCTTCTACTTAACTGTAGACCAATTTTTCCACAGAGGAGAAATTGGAGACAGAGTTTGTACAGAGATCCCCTGACTGCCTTCCACGCAGCCAGACATCCTGGTGCTGAAGCCAGCTGAAGCAGCCGTCTTCCTCTAAGTCCCTCAAGAAGAAAGACGAATCAAACAAGCAAGTAAATGGGAACCCAGGTTAATTAAAGATCATGACTGAAAATCCAAGGAGGGGTACACTTATATGCAGAATACAGTTTGGACCAAGTTTTTATTTAAATTTCAACATGCCTAAACTTGAACGCATCTTGAAGTCTTACTTATCCTTCTTCAATACCACATGATAAAGGTATTACAAATGGTATTACAAGTGCTCAAAAAGCGGAGTCTTTCAAGCAGCCTCCAAAGCCATCCTCACCACACTGCCCTTGTGAAGAGCACTTGTTCAGGCAGCAGCCCCTTGCAGGCTCAAAGCAGCAGCCTGGCTCACCAAGCAGGGGACCTTGAGCTCTCCATAACAGCTTGTCATGGTGAAAAAGCCCCAGGCTGTGTGATCAGAACCTCTCTCACTGTGGGCCCTTTGTACATGGGTCATATTCAACAGACAATCTATTCAACTACTCCAACACGGCCATCTGTCAGTCCTCAGTAAAAAATGGACAGGGGAAACTCGAAGATGAAACACTTCAAGGGGAATTTTCTCCCCTAATTATCAGTGACTTTATTTCCTTACAAGTCTTCGAGGAGAAATAGTCCACATGGACAGAACGATGTCCACATACCAGAGCCTGAACTCTATTTCTTTTCCTGAAGACACAGGTGTTTATTTTGGAAAGGTTTTAAAATGCAAACACAGGTCCTGGGTCTCCTAATGCTAACTGCCTATGGAAAACTTACTGTAAGAAGATATACTTATTTATTATATACTTACCCCCAAACAACCTATCTTACTGCAGATTTGCCTCCCTTCTGAGCAGAGTATCTGAAACACTAACAGCTACGCACTCTCTCTTTTATCTAAGAACACTTCTCTATTGGACTTGGGTGGTTTGTAAGCATTTATTTTATTTTATTTCAAAAATATGTATCCTACAAAAGGCAACACTGAGTACACTGAGCATGTGGGCTATGCACCCATAACAGTTAACATGTGATACTCCATTAGACTCATTCCCAAAAGGCAGTAATGAAATTATCTCCTTTGGAATGATGTCTTAAATTGTTGCATGAAAAAGGGAGAGTGGCTAGCTCCCACATTTCTTTCCAAAGGAACAGCTACATACCAGATGTGGCTGAAATAAGCAACTGATGGTCTGTCACCTGCACAGCAACCAGTGTTTCCTGGGAAATGAGACAGCCACAGCAGTTGCTAAGGGGGAAATAAAATGCTACCATTCTAGCATAAGACTGGACTTCAAAGTGCTAATTTGAGGGAAATGCTTTCACCTGACAGTAAGAAGGACACTTTTGTGGGAAGAGTGTTCTTATTCCCAATGGGGATCTGGTTTAAGCAGAAATAAATCTGAGAAGCCTGAAGACTCCAGAAGCACATCTGAAGAAATCAAAGTATATTTTCCAGGCTCTGTTCCCCTTTTACTCCTTCTGCCATCCTTCTTACCTGAGTTTACAATGCTGGGCATTTGTCATCAACAAAGAGTATGATTTTACCTCTGCTCACCTTCTATTATTAATCCTCCCATCTCAGATGACTGTGGGATGGGTTCAAAGCATCTTTAACAAGATAGCAGACTAGAACACTTGTCAGCGTAGTGGTGGCCTTAACGCACACGCACCCGCACACGCACGTAGTGGTGGCACTTAACGCACTATGGTCCATGGGCTTACCCCAATCCCTGTTTTGTTACATAGACCAGTCCTACTAAGAATGACTTTCATTCAAGCACTACAAAGTGGCTGGCACAGTATTCATACATGATATAGGTTTTCTCATTGAGGCTAAAACAGTCCGTATTAGTCAGAGGTCTCTAGGGAAACAGCACTGACAGGATATATATTTATACATATAATTTAAATATTATAAGAATTTTATAAGAATTGTGTATTATGCATGTCCAAATTATGAAGGGCAGGCCACAAGTTGGGAACTCCTATGAAGATTTTTAATGAATTCTCTAGGAGAAGCTGCCTGGCTGAATAGAGATGGAAATTCTCTCTCCTGACTGCTGAAATCATCACTTCTCCTTTTAATATCTTGAACTGATTGGATAAGACTTTGCTTATTGCTCAAAGCAATCTCCTAGGTTGATTGTAGAAGTAATCAGCCAGAGACACAATCAACTGACTGATTATTTAAATCCAGGAAATACCCTCACAGTAACAATCAGGCCAGTGCTTGCTTGACCAAACAACTAGACACCATAACCTGGTCAAGTTGACACATGAACTTAACTATCATTCAGTTCCTCATTTTGTAAATAAGGAGAAAACAGCAGAGAGTTTCAGTAATTTTTTCAAGGATATTCAATTTAGAACGTGGATATAGGTTTTCTAAAGCCTGTGCTCTCTCCAAAACACTACACCTCTCTTAAACTTTGAAATATCTCTATTCTCAATGAACCAACTTTCTTGCTAAAAAAAAGATGGAAATATTAACTGAGAGAATTGATCAAGAGAAAATAATTGGTGATCGTTAAGCATTTTAATATGGAGTACATAATGGAAAGAATCAATACAAATAGCTGAATTATTCCATCTCATTCCAACCCAGATATAGCCCAGGCATCTGTACTATACTGAGACAACATGTTTTCTTTTGCTTCTAGCTCATTTTTAACATTAAAATCATAGCTCATCAGGACTAAACATTCTTTTAAATTCCATGCAGTTATAATTAAATCAGATTCACAATTTTCAAAATTGTCAATTTCAAAATTGACATCTGAGAGTTAATATGCTGAGATTAATAGTATCATGCAGATTAACATAATATCAATATGTCAAATATTTATTTTCAAGGCAAGGTTTGCAAGATATAGATTACTATTGTCAGCTTAAATGCCCAGAGTTTCCTGGAATATGACTTCAGCCTTCTATGTTCTCTAACTCTAAGCTACTTCTACTAGAATAAAATCATTTATAGCATAGAGAGAGCATGATTCTATGAGAGACTCTGCCACTTATTGGCTGTGTGACTTCAGGGATAATTATTTAACATCTCTCTAGTTTTCTCCCCTTAAAATGTGATTAAAAAAAAAAAAAAAAAAGAATCCCTATATCAGGGGATTGTGGTGGGAATTAAATGATATAATCTATCTAATTGACTAAAATCAATGTCTGACATAGAAAATTGTTGATATATATTAACTATTACCATAATAATAATAGCAGAAATGTAGTTAGCACAATCTATGTAGTGGGTACCAGTACAAGTACTTTATACATATTAATTTAATCATCACAACAACTTTCTGATGTTGGTAACAATCTTATCTTCATTTCGCAGATGACAAAACTGAAACACATAGAGGTTAAGTCATTCCCCAAGATTAGAGCTAGTAAGTAGCAAAAGGAATGTGTGTTCCATCAGGCTGGCAGCAGAGTCCACATTTTTACCACTGCCTTACAGTTCAAGTTATAAGTACTATCTAGCATATATACAATTTATTTCTAAACATGCAACACAAATCTATGATACTTGTGGAAATTCAACTTATCTTTACTAATAATTTATGTGATTTCAGCTTCAGACTGGGCAAACCACTTCCACCAAATAAACCACAATGCTTTATCATGATAGTAGTTTCCAAAGCAAAAGCCAGGATGTGTGACCTCATAAACAAAAGTGTATCTGTGGGGATAGGAGACAGAGTATAAGAAATCATGCCTGTGGAAGAAAATTCAGGACAGAGTCAGAGAATCTGGATGCAAGTAACGAGACTTTCTGCAGGGATAAAGCCCTTGATATCCTCGTACTCCACCCCTGCTTCTTTACTGTCATGAGCAGGAAAGGCAAAGGCTTTAGCTGCAGAAGTATCAAATTGGCATTGGTAGTTAGGATAACCCTGATTATGGTATTTTCTTCTTTATTTAGAAACTATGGAAATGAAAGTCATTGGTTATGTTCACGGGGAGATCTTTTCGAGGTAACAATTAACCTCAAATCTTTGGAACCAAGTAGGTTTCTGGGCTGCCTCTTTTCTACCTTAGAAGAGTATGTTCTGTTCTCAACTTATGACATATATGCACTGCAAATCTTAGTTTCCTTATCTGAGTAATGTGTATAATAACATAAACCTGTATTGCTTTTTGAGGTTATTTAAGGATCAAATAAAAAACGGAAAAAAAAAATGTAATTTTCCAAACTCTAAAGAGCTCTACAATTGTGAGGGGATATAATCAGAGTGGGTACTTACGGACCACAATATTAAACTAAAATTAGAAAACACTGGAGCTAGAAGAGACTTTTCAGATCATATGTCAAAGCATCTTCCCCCCTAACATTTTTACAAATGTAGATAACAAGGTCCCCAGAGGTTAAGATGCAAAACTAGTTAGTGGCAGAGCAGACATTGGAATACAGAATTCCATAAAAGTCATGATTTTCACTAAGTCAAATGTTTAAGAAGTTAATGATCTTCTGTGATGTTGAAAGAAAACAACCTAAAATTAAAGTGAATTTTAATAATTAGCTATAATGGTGACCTCCTTCAACAAAAATCTGACTATATATCTTTAAGGTTACTGCCATTCTGATGTCAAGGAGATCCTTTTAATAAAAAGTATCAGGGAAATGACACTTAGCAAACCTAAGTGGAGACATGGAAAAATTTGAGTGAATAGGGCAATTCAGGAACGAGAGGCCCCATACCAGGGTACTCACTTGTTCACTGTATACCTGTCAACACTAAGAGAAAGCCAGAGAATCATGACACTATTGGACAGCAAGATTCTAAAATTAAGGAAGTTAAAAGAATTTGCCGCAGCATCTTTGAATGCCAAAGAAAAGGAGATTTGGTTAAAAAGAAATAAAGAAGTATCAGCATAACACAAGCAGAAACAAAAATATATGTCCACCTACTTTGTGGAAATAGAAAATGATATTGTTTGAAATTTGAGAAAGCAATGTCACAAGTGATTTTTCCTCCTGTCTCAGGAAACATTTCAGAGATACTGCTACTGTTAACAAACTTTAACAAATAACACTAGATGACAAAGAAATTACAAACATTATGATGCTCATTCATCAAACCAGAAGATGATAGAAGATACTATTCAGTTAAGACCTAGTTTCACAATAAGTATGTGACATACGGCAGCTAAAAGCACAAAGGGTTATTTTATCTCCTCTGACAGCACCAAAGAAGCCTCTGAAATTGAAATCAAAATAATTTTTTTCAAGTACACCCAAAACTCTCTTCTAAAAACTTATATACATAAAAAGTCTCAAGAAGAGCATAAGCAACTTTAAGGGAACAGTTGTAAAATGCAAAAGTTGACTTGATTTGCTTCTGTTTCCTGCCTGATCATAGAGTTTGGGCAGGAAAACAAGATATCAGTAGGTTGCAGCACTTGTTCTTGAGTTCCAAGAGGTGATGACTTAAATTGCCATCACCTCCCCCATACTATCCCTAAAGTGTATTTTCATCTTTCTCATTTCTGAAACTTAAATTATGAGCCTTGCTCAGAAATTCTGATTAGTTATCATTAAAATAATGACAATAGCACAGATCATGGAATGAGGCTCTGAAAGAAGTGATGAAATCATGAGGCACTCTGTCAAATCTCATGCACTATCCAACTGGCAGAAATGATGTAAGAGCAGTCTCACCTGCAACATCTTGACATTTCTACCAGACTATAGTCAATCTGTGCTAATCTAGTGTCTTTTTCATGCTCACTGCTGGGCAAAGCACTGTGTGGGATAAAAAACATAATAGAGGATTCGTGCCTCAGTGAGTTTATAATTGTACAGGAGGAACATGGCTTATATCATGAAACAACAAAAAAACAATACAAGATACAATATAGTTAAAATGTGAAGGTATATATAAAAAATTACAGAGTGGGTCTAGCAAGGAGATGGAAATCAGCAAAGCCTTGCAAAGTCAAAGTAGGAAAATGATACAGGTCAGAGACTTGGATCGACATAAAGAAAAGAACATCACAGAAGGAATAAATGAAGGTAAAATAAAATATTGTATTTCCTTATTCTTAATTGATCTAAAAGACAACTTTAAAGCAATAATAGTAGCAATGAGTTGGGCAACTGTAGCATATGGATAAGTGAAATGAATAACATCAATATTTTAAAAGAGAAGAAGGAAGAATTGGGAATACTCTAAATTTCCTGCACTACATGTGAAGCAGTATAGTGCTATTTGAAAGCAGGTTTAGATTAATTAAAAACATGTATAATACACACTGGGGTAACCATTTGTCTTAGGTTGCCAGGCTGTTATGAGAAATACCACATAATGAAGTTGGCTTAGACAAGAATTTATTGGCTCATGGTTTTTGAGACCAGGAGTCCCAAATCAAGGTGTTGGCTGGGCCATGCCTTTTCTCAGTCCAAGGCATTCTGGTGGTGGCTTGCTACAATCCTTGGGGTTCCTTGATTTGTACCTCTGCTTCCATCACATAGCAATATCCTTGTTCTCCTCTCTTGCCTTCTTTGATTTCTGGCTTGTCTGACTCATCCACATTTCCTGTCCTTAAAAGGCCTCCAGTAATACAGGTTAAGACCCACCCTGATTCAAATTCCTCCACTAACAATAACATCTTATTAATAGATGGGTTCACACCTACAGGAATGTGGATTAAGATTAAAAACCTGTCTTTGAGGGGGAGGTACATGATTCAATCTGCTATACCACTTTTTTAAAAAACGTAATTGATATAATAGAAATAGATTGAAAATGCAATCATAAATTGCTTAATTAAAAAACCACAAAATGGAGAAAAAGAGGGAGAAAAAAGAATAGGGCAAGTAAGAAAGAAATGCTGATCAGGACATGCTTTGTGTCCTTTTTGACTTTACTTTCAGGTGAGTGGACAGAGTATTGAGTTTCTTTTGGTGGCTACTAAATGCCAGAATTTGGGGACTTTGCTTAGGTGTGCCAGTTCTCATACTAAAAGCATTCTTTCTTTCTTGATCGTTCGTCTAATTTCTTTAGAGATGAACCCTCTATTTATCCCTTGGGGTAAAACCTTAACTGACAGCCATTCTCTACACTGCAGCAGGGGAAGGGTAGAGGTGGATTTACTTTTACATACAGATGCTTAATTAATCTCCTATTGTACATTCTGTTTCTTGCCCCTGCCCCACTCTGGACCTTGAATTTCATGGATTTAGTGATTCTTGTCCCAGATTATATAAATCTCAGAGGACTGGGTTTGAGAATGTTAAAAATCAATTCATGTATACAAGTTACATTTTACTATGATGAGATCAAAGGATCTATTTTCAGCAAAGGATACCTGAGGTCATAAGGCGTCTCTAGTCACCTGTAGGGATGATTGTGATGGTAACTTTTCCAAGGTGAGGTTAGACCAGGTCTTATACCTTCAATAAGCATGTCATCCAGAAACTCTAGCATATGACTTTATATGGTTGCAGCACATCTTTAGCATGTCACATCACCTGGATCCAACAGCTGCATTCCAGCTACAATTTCTTACTATGCCTCCAGCACCAACCTGCTACGTGGCCTGTCTTGTTGCTTCTGTGTAATAATGAACTGGAGATAAATGGCACAGGTGGCCATTTATCTCTAGCCTTGTAAACCTTGAGAGGAGCCGAGCAAGAAGACTTCTAGCCAGGGCTGCCCAGCAGCTCCTCTTTGGCTGTAGCCCTCTCCATGCATAGTCTAGGCTGTGGCCTCCCCCACTCCTCCTCATTCACCATTCCTCCTTCATTCTACCTTCTAGCATTTTATTGAAATCTCTCATCTGCTGGGGGCTATATTAAAATATCTTCAATATTTACAAATAACCTTTTAGTTGTTCATCTCATTTGAATGGTTCTTGGAAGACAACTGGAATAACATATATGTTCAGTCAACTCCCTTGAATGATTTTAATTTTGAATAAGAAAAATGCATAGAGCTATGCTGACTTTCATAGGATAAAGTCACCAATTTCTACATTGGAAAGCCTTGCCAATGTAAAATAAATGCAACTAAATGGGTAGGGATGAAATAATGAGTAATAAGGAGTCCTAAGTGGAATTAAAGTTATAAGCCCAGGGCCTAGAAAGGGTAGTAATGGAATGATAATTGGACATTTAATAATTAAGTGTTTTTAATATTATATGTTCAAATACAGAGAACCCATTCCTATAAATTATCATCAGGAAATAGAACCGTTTCCTAAGCTAGATATGTGATATTGAGTTGTTAACATAAGGTTTTTATTATTCAAGGAATATGCTTTGTTCCTTAAAATCATAGAATATGATATGACAGAGTTGGAAGAGACCGTAAAAAACATATATATATACAAATCAATGTCTATCCAAGTGAATGCAGAGAATCTGCAGACTTGGGTCTCCTAATGCTGGTCCACACCGTATTTATATCCAAATTCACACGATAAAGTTTCAGGTTAAAAAAAATGAGATTCCACCAATGTTGGCTGAGCCCACCAACAGTACAATTTTAATTTGCTTTTCATTCAAAATCTTTGAACATAAGAAAGGAGCCTGACCACATGAGTCATTAGCACAGATTCCCCCTAGACCTTTCCTCGGACTCCTTTCCTTTCTTTCTTTGACTGGATAAAGAGAAAAAGACTGAGGGCAAAACACCTGCTCCATCAAGCACCTACACAAATGTGATATTGACACAAACACCTCCATTTTCTCTTTTCCCTACACGATAGCCACCTCGGCTTCTTGCGCATATAGGAGCCATGTTCCCACCATGGGACTGAGGAAGATGGGCCTTAGTCGGACTCACCCTTCCCACCACCTTCTGTCAGCTCTCCTGGACTTGTGGGGGCCCAGGCCTCCAGAGCTCCTCATCCTCCCCTATGTGTGGCCGATGCCCTGAGCACAGGGGCAAGCCAGCCCAGAGAAGCCCCTGCCCTCAAGGAGCACAGAGCTCAGGAGAAAGGAGCTAAGCTCCTTGAATGCAGGATGCTGAGTCCAACAAGGGAAAGGGCAGCCTCATAACAAGGGTGTGGCAGGGAAGCTTCCTGAAGAAGAGGCATCTAAGCCAAGCCCAAGACAGCGAACTGAACTTCATTTTAAGGCCCCCGGGGATGTGGCTGCGGCTTTTGCTTCCCAGGAGTTGTCTTGGCACAGCACCAGGTATCAAGGAGGCACCCAGGGCCCCAGAGCCCCCCTCACCTCCATTAAAAAAAAAAAAAAAACATGACTAAGGGACTGCCATGTTCCCACCATGAGTAGCAAGTCACCTTAGAACACCTTTATATCTCCCCATGCCTCTCCACCTGCTTCAGCCTCCCTCTGTAAGCTTTAAAGTAACTTACAAAGAGCAGCTCAGTATATCGTAGGACTCTAAGTTCTCAGACTTTAGTCTCTAAATCACTATTTGAATCCCTGTGACAGCATTACTACAAAATGGACGAGCCATGAACATTTTGATTGGAAAGGGGACTTTTCAAACCACTCAATCAATGCAGAAATCCTTTCCATGACATCCCACACACTTATCCTCTGCTCGAACTTCTACAAATGTGTTCTAATTCAAATCTAAAATCTGTCTCCCCACAAATCCCACTAGTTGTTTTTGCCATTTATTTCTAACCATTAATATTTTTATGGCAGGGCTTCCTAACTTCTTAGTCATGATCAGCCTGTAAATTAGGAAGAACAACCTCACCACTAAGGCTTAGCCATTTCACTTCTAATTCACAATGTCAGGCACACACCTATCTCAGGGCCTTTGCACTTACTATTCCCTCTGCCTTGAACACATCTCCCCCAGATATTCACTTGGCTAATCCCCTCACTTCCTTCCAGTTTTTGCCTAAATATCACCTTCTCAGTGAGACCTACACAGCTACTGTTGTAAAAATTATAGCCCCTTATCTATCTTTGGCACTCCTGACCTCCTTATCCCACTTTCCATTGTTTCCCTAGCAATTTCCAGCTTCTAACTAACAATATTTATGATATTTATAGTCTGTCTAAATCTATTAGAATTTAAGCTCCATGTGAGTAGGAATCTCATCTGTTTTGTTCACTGATATATCCCTAGAGCCTAGAACAGTGCCTGGCACATAGAGGACTCTCCATAATGTGTGTTAAATAAGTGAATTAGAGGGCATTCCATCAGGCCAACAAGAGCACCAGTTTCTCCAGCCACATATACTTTATGGTGACAAAATCCTTAAGCCATCCACTTTCCCATGTTCCCCTACTATATAACCCCTCTTGCTCCTGGTAACCAAGGAGATAGATCTGCTACCTCAAATAATAATTCTAGCCTCTTCTTTTAGATTCAACTGTAGCATCAACTGTACCAGATGCTTTACATATATTTTATCTAGTCCTCGCAGAAAACTAACAAAGTCCTTATTGTTATCTTAGGTTTAAAGTTGAAGAAACTTATGAAAAAAGGTGAAATGAGTCACTTCCCACAGGCCACAGCTGGAAAGGGGTGAAGTCCAATTCTAAACCAGATCTCTCTCTGCCTCTGCCTAGTACTAGTAGTAATATATATATAATATTAAAAATGCCTTACAGAAAAAATAAATCTCAGGGGTGGGAGGGAGGGGGGTGTGAACTCTAATATTTACAATAAAGACAAGGTTTGGATAGAGATGTTTACTCTTGCAAGAGCGAGGCTGTGAAGACATCAAGCTAGCTGCTTGGGTGTCAATTGATGCAAATCACTGCAGCTGCTGGGACATCTTTGCAATGACTAAGCTAGGCTTGAGGAAGCAGGGGAGGAAAATGGAGAATGTAAATTCATCTGAATGGTTATTGATTCATGAGTACCAAAGATGAGAGTGAAGAAAAGGAAAGTTGAAAAAATTGTCAAATAATAAAATTCAGTATTTGCTTGGAAAGAAGGGTTCTATTATTCATTATCTCAAAACAGCAAGCAGTTTCACTCCAAGAATGTGGTTAATAATCATTTCCTGAGAGACTGTAAACAAACAGAGCTTTGTTTAAAATATGTGAACAAAAGCATCTTTTGGGATGATTAATCAGATTTATAACAGGAGAAGAACCAAGGCTCTCCAGCCTATAATATGTTTACTGTAGTTTTGTTGTCTTATTATAATGCTGGTTGCCAGGAATGGTCCTCAAGACTTCATACATGCTAAGTGTTGTGAGCTAATACTTAATTTTAATTCAAACTCATATTTCTCATTTGGCCCCCAAAATTAAATCAAAATGAGGTAAGTGTTTTGCAAACTGTAAGCTACACTATATTGTTAGTATTTTTAAAAGCATTTATTTGTTAAAGAGGGAAGAAATTATCCTTTAGAATAAGAATGATAATTTCAAAACAGAATGCTTTTTCTTGAGCATTGAAAACAGTAAGACATTCACTACCTAATTAATATATTAATGTAGTCTGAAACATTTGGAAGAAAAATGTAAAAAAAAAATTGTTCTCGTAAACCAGATTCAGAAAACTTATACTGAATATCAGGTATTAGTAAATACAGTCCACATAATTGTTTTATTTGATCCCACATAATCATTTTATTTGAACATCCTTATATAAACCAGGAATTATCTATTTTTATCCCTATTTTATAGAAAAGGAAACTGAAGTCCAGAAAGGTAAAATTGGTCAGGTTTTCATAGACACTAAGTGGTAATGCAAATACCCAAATCCAAGATTTTGTTCTAAGTTCTATATTCTTTACCAATCATATTTTTCTATTAAGAAGTGTAAATAACTATTACACAAGAGTAAGAGAAAAATGAATGAAATTAACCAGTAATCCAACTATTTGCTTAACTATTTCCTAACCAGAACTTGGAAAAAAAGAAAAATTGAATTAAGGATTTCACTTTCCCTTTCTTAATTTTCTACAGGAAATCAAACCCAACACATGAGTAAATGACAAACTATGTAATTAACTCAGAATTAGATGGAAAGCTGTATTGCAATACAAGTTTTGAAACTAAATTTCTCACTCTCAAGAAAATATCTGGCTATATGGTTATGCTCTTTATCAAAATCAAATAAGCTGAAGTGGGGAGAAGAGATAACCATGTACTGAACTCTAAAGTTTTGAAAAACATATTCAAAAGAAAGATATTCTTATGCAATATGCATAATATCTCAGGAATTTGTCATGTTAGAAACCTCAAAATATTTTGAGGTTTGTTTGAGATAGTGACTTTATGATTCAGCACTTACATATGAATAAAAATAAAGTGACTTTATGATTCAGCATTTACATGTGAATATAACTCCACGATTCCCTTGAAGTCCTGTTGTACACTGTACAAAACTGGAAGAGTTCTGATGCTGCTTATCTCTGTTCTTGTTGCCAATCTGAATTTATTACCTTATAAAAAAGAATGAAACAAACCACAAAGACTCACCCAACTTCTGATTGAATTTTTCAGAAGAGTTGCATGTTAAATGGAGTATAACTAGGTAGGACCAAAGAAACTAGACTCTTCTTTGGCCTAATTAATATTCGTTTTTATCTTATGTCACTGATTAGATTGGACCAAAAAGAAAATAGTTAAATAATATAATACAGTGGGATTTGTTTCAGCGAAATCATTGAATTGTATAACACAGTTTTTTTTGTTTTTCTTTCTAGGAAGTACCTTAAATGTAGTATTATTAAGTTTTATAACTTGGACTAATGGCAATTGCTGTCCTTGTAGGTGAATATGGCTGTGGAGCCCTGTGCAGAAGTTTAGCTAAGGAGAACCAAGGGTTCCAGGTAAGGTATCAAGAATGACAATACCTGCTCACTGTGGTGGTATATGGTGCTCAAGGACATTTACTGTTGGGTTTCCCAGTCAGAACCAATATAAATAGTTTTTCCAACAGCAGGGTCTCTGCCTCATTCTTCACTGGCTGAATGTGAAAAATCATATCCCATTGCCCCAATAACTAATTCATTTAAACTAGGTATTGGAATTTTTCAACACAAACATTGTGGGTACTTGAACAAACTCTTAGATCCAAGGTTAAACACTGAGTGCTCTAAGCTAATCAGCATAGCATCTAAGTTAACTCTTTCTGGAATGGGTAGCTGTCCCAAATCAAGATAACTGGGGACAGGCCCAGAAATTCTGTTGGATTGTTACAGAAATAGTGCTCTAATCTCATTCAGACATGAACCTGAGAAGATGTGATATCTGAAACTACTATTGGTATTTCTGCAAATACAAGGAGAGGGCTCATTCAATAATAAAGTCACCACCAGGAAGACAGCAGAGTTGCGTCAAGAGACTGATAGATAGAACTAAGTTCGGTGACATGATTTGAGGCCCTTGCCTTACATAAATCAGCCCATAATCCATTGTAGGCTGGGTTTTCTGTTATTTGCCACCAAAATCTTCCTTACTTATACAAAAATTTAAGGAAATACAATTGTAAGTTGAAACAGGGAGGAGATTTAGGCAATTAATTAATGCTCGATTCTTCTGATGAATTAGGAGGCAAGACTATGTGCTGAGGATAGGCCAAAAGTAGTGGGGAAATTGTTTAACTTTGAACAGTAACTCAGAGAACTATAACTAGGCTGCTTTTGAAAGCCAAGCGGAGATATATGACTATGAATTTGTAGTGGCACAAATCCACATAACTATTTGATTTTGTCCTCTCATATTCAGAGGCCTAGATTTAGAAACAGCCTTTTCAGATAGCTGGATTATTGCTTAGCTGGAATTTTGCAGGAGATAAGAAAAGTTAGAAGAAAACATGAAAGAGTAATTAAATTGAAGGACTAGAGAATCTAAGTTATATAGGAAAGAAAAGAAAATTAGAAAAGATTGGTAAGGGCAAATAGATGACTTGGGATTGGAAAGTAGATATGCTGGGAATAAGAATAAGAAGGCTAGGATACTAGCATTCCAATAGGAAACATATAGAGCTCTCATACTGGGTAATTATAGAAGAATTTAATAAAACAACCCTTCGCAAATGTGTGTACAAGGACAGGTTACAGGGAAACCAAAAGGAATAATGCAGTTCACTGGGAATAGTAACAGCAGGTTACTTTTACTGTATGGACACCTGTAGGTATAAGAGGAGGGAGTAATTACAGGAACCAAGAGAAGATAACTCTATCAAAATGACCCCTGCTAGCCCACCTCAACCCTACCCAGAGGGTGCAGAGAGAATAACTATCCTGACTTCATTCTTCCTCTCTCTGATCTTCTGCTGATTCCCCATTCGCTCACCCTAACCAGAAGCCAGAAAGCAAGAGGATCAATCCATTGATAGAGTCCATTTAGGTCAGCCTTGTGGGGCATAGAGAAGGGTAGAGAAGACTAGATAGTGGATCCAAGGGTGCAAACAGAAGATTTCCAGCAAACAGAGGTTTAAGATTTAGAGATGGGGCAGTCATTAAGGACTGTAAATTTCTGTTTGTAATTTGGGGTAGATGACTAAAATGGGATTAATTAGACGATCTTTACCATTGAGGAGGTCTGGGTCTTGTTAGGCTAAAGGATTGTGTGGATTGTCTATGTGAGCACTTAAGTCGTCAAGGATGATGCTGGTACCCAGGTAGGGAAGAAGCTTGGGGCAGGTCCCCAAACCCTCTCTGAATAGCAGAAGGTCAGAAGTCAGCAGCAATTAGGAGAAGAAGAAAGGTGGTCCAAAGCGGTTAGATTATGAGGACCAGTGGGGTCCATAAGAAAGGTATTCCCCCTCTCACGACATGGAAGAATGTGAGAATGGGCAGTTTCTCTTCAGAAGCTCTCAAGGCTAGTTTGTTTTAGAAAGGAGGTAGCTTTCAGTGATGGTAGAAAGCAGAAGGGGTTCAGAACTATGCTCTTCTGTTTTATTATCAAACAAGAATACTTAAGATCCTTTATTTGCAGCACAAGAGTGAGACAAGGTTGAAAGACACTATGCTTTATCAAAGCTGGTGTTTAGAAATAAAATTAACTCATAAAGACAGATCTTAGCAAGACAAAAGAAAAGGAACATGCCATTTCTAAGAGACTGTGTTGGAACAGACACTAAAATTCAAACAATTATTTGCAATGATTGAGGAATGAGGAAATTGCTTCTAATATATCCAGATGAACATACAAAGCAGACTATGGCAAACATTTCCCATTTCTATGTCAGATAAAGAGGAAAGAGTGTACTGATAATGAAAGCACAAGCTCTTTATAAGGCTCTGCTTTCTAAGACATTAATAGTGGTGAGTAGTCAAAACCAACACACACATGAAAAGAATATCACAAGTCAGTATGTGACAAGGACAAATAAGCAGAAAGGATACAACAACAGGCTATAATTACATTTTCTATCTGTCTCCTTGGCAAAGCACAAAGTCAGGGACAGAGATTTTTTATCCCCAACATAAAACACATATCATATGTCCGTCATATAGTTGGTGATCAGTAATTAGGTGATTTGACATCAGAAAAGGAAGAGATCATCAGATCATCATGAACAAGAGGAAGCCACAGCATGAAATCCAAGGATTTCTATAATGTGGCTTCATTTAAAATAACACCATTGTCCCCCACTGACTGTAAGATAAAGCCAAATTTCTTAATGCAGGTGATTAAGATTATGGCAAAATAGGAGTAGATAGAGATATATTTAAGGTTTGGTTCCTATCTATTGCTTCAGCCTCATCTCTTTTCATGCTGCTTCTTTGCTGACCTACTTGCAATTTTCCAGGCAACCCCATTATGTCATGGTGCTGTGCCCTCTCCGCTCCTTTTGTCTGGAATTCATTCCCACCTCTCCATCTATCTGTAAGCAAACAAATTTCAAAGCTCAAGCGTCCTTCCTCTAATTTTTTTCTGACATCCCCCCAAAACTACTCACAATAAATGGCCCACTCCCTCTTTGGGACTTCTACCAGCCCCACTATGGTACTATTTCTCACTATTTCATTTATTTATAAATCTGTATCTCACTAGTGGACAGATGATAAGTTCCTTTAAGAAATAATCTTATTCATCTTTGTATTTCTAGTTCTTAGTGAAAAAGATATAAACGCTTAATGTGTACTGGTGAATGAGTAAATAAACACATAAATGAATGATTGAAATACATGCATCAAGCATATCCTTAATGAGCTTTCCCTACTTGTGGTAAGCAGGATATTGGCCCCCAAAGATGTCCATGTCCCAATTCCAGGAACCTGTTAATATGCTAGGTTACATGGTGAAGGGAAATTGCAGATAGAATTATGGTTGTTAATCACTTGAACATAAAAGAGTGAAATTACCCTGGAGTATCTGGCTGGGCCTATTGTAATTGCAAGAGTCCTTATCATTGAGAGTAGGAGGCAGAAGAGGAGAGTCAGAGAAAGAGATAAGACAGAAGCAGGTCAGAGAGATGCTATGTTGCTGGCTTTGAAGTTGGAAGAAAGGGACCATTAGCCAAGGAATACAGGCACCCTCTAAAAGCTAGAAAAGGCAAGGAAGGGATCACCCTAGGGCCTCCCAAAAGTCTCTCAAATAAGGGTTAAACATAGCCCTATTGACACCTTGCTTTTAGCACAGTGAGGTCTATGTCAGTTTGTGTTTAACTTCTTGTATGTCACTAAACTCTCACTTTTTATGTTATACTTGAATTAAAATTGCTACCATTTCCTAAGTATATTATGGACTAAGTATATTATGGACTAAGCAATGCCACTATGAATTTTAAAACATGATTTCTCTTAATATCCACAAACACCCTAAGAAGAGGAGGGTTATTCCCATTTTTTAGATGAGGAAACAGAGGCTTAAAAAATTAAGGGCCTTTTCCAAGATCACACAATTAGTAACCTCCAGTATAAGATACTTGAGTATAGAAAATGTACTCAGCTTTGTGTAACCCAGTGGTCTCCAAATCTACTAGCCTTGTGGAATCGTGGATACTCCCATCTCACAAAGATGACAAATTGTGTTTCCCTTCATGACATTTTGAGATTACTCTGGAATTTATCTTCTACTGTTACCCTCCCACATCTAATTCCTAAAAGAAATGAAATTTTGATCACTGCTCTTAACTGTTAGTGAGAAAACACTATTTGAACTTTATTTTGTTCCCAAAGATGGAAATGATCTCAGAAGAGGGCAAAATTAGAATGCATATTTCTGACTTTCTGACTACTCGTTCCATACTTCTTTTTTTTAAGAAGGCACTGGGAACCAAACCCAGGATCTCCCATGTGGGAAGCAGGTGCTCAACCACTTGAGCCACATCTGCTCCCTCATTCCATATTTTTTACTAGCTCATCCTGCTAAGAGGTAGACTAACCTCTCTGATGGGTGAAATTGGTTCAGTCTGATATCCATAGGGCCATGTTTTCAAAGGGGTCATGATTAGTGCATTAAAAAGGGAATTCAAACTTCAGTTTCAGGCACAACTATGGTGGGTTTTTTATTATTTAAAAGAATGCTTTAACAAAAATAAGCAGAACTTAAATATTGAGCTATTTTAAGGAATTCGAAGATAGACCTTTTTACTGCACTTCAGTCTGGACTTTAAGTCACAAGGGCTAGAGTAGCCATTAGCTAGTCACTAGAGGGTGAGATTTAGGGCTAAACTTGAATTTGTACAGAATAGCCACTGGCCCATGGACTTAAGCAACCCTCCCTGCTCCCTAATATGATCACCACTTGCTCTCTACCCTCTCTCTGGATTGCTTATTACTTAGGCCTTGATCAGATTTTTGGATTTCAAGACTCCAGACTGTGGGTTCAACCCCAGAGAGTAACAGATTTTATCAAGAAACAGGTAACTCAGGGGTAGCAGCCCCTCCTAGAACTGAGGTAGAACAAACCTCATAGAAAATTTTCAAATCCAAAGGTTAAGAAAGATTTTTACAAGATCTGTCCTTGGAATACATTCTCAAGGAAACAAGGTTTCTCAGAGTCAAAAAGGAAAATAATCACACTAAAAATATACTTTGGTCTTGTCATCAAATCAGTATCAACAGAAAGGTGTAGAAAGAAAACAAAAGTACAAGGCATGCCCATTGAGCTATAGGAAGAGAGGACTGTCCTCAAAGGAAAGGTTAATTCACTAAATGAGAGAACAGAAGGATATGACATGGAAAGGAAGAATAAAGAGAAATATTTAAGCTCTTATTAAGAATCATGTATTAAGAAGTATGACTGGAACAAGAAGAAATCTAATAAAAGAAGAAAAGGAAATTCTTAGCAATCAAACCACCATAACTAACCTAAATGGAGCCCAGATGCACAAAAACCATACCCCAATGCACAGAAAGGAGGATGGAGAAGGAGTTTTGTTGTTGCCTACGTTGCCATAGTGTGGGGTATTACCTGGGCCTGAGGATATCCAAAATGGAGAAAAGGCAAGGTTTAAGCAAGAGGCAATGGAAGAGTGTCAGTCCTGACTGGGCCCCTGGGGGCTCTGGCTGTGGAAGCAGCAACAGCAGCTTCTTTTACTTCAGGAATTTGTTGAGAACAGCATTGATTGAGATAAATACAGATACTAGGAAGAAACATCCTAGGAAGAAGAATCCATAGGTCTTTGAACAGGAGACAGTAGCCACTATAATAAGAGCTTAAACATTCCTTAGGATCTTGCTGGAGATGGAAACCTTCAGAAAGGAGAGGGGGAATAAAACACTCTCTCAGAGGAATTCTCCTGATCTGGAGCAATGAGCTGAAACTTGTAGTTTCTTTGTAAGAGCTTTTACAATTAATATTTTTTCTCCTTTCATTTCTCATTATACTGAATTCATGCTTTATCCTGGTTTGAATGCATAGATAGAGGGAAGTATTCATGGAAAACCTTAATAATTTAGGACATGGAAAAATTGGTTGATTAGATCTTACCACAGCTGATGGTAAGGATAGCAAGCCCTATACTCTCAATCACCATCAGCCTCTATCTTACTTACTATAGAATAGATGAGGGAAAATGTTTGTAGCTAGTAGAGAGGTCTAGGAAAAGGTAAAGATGACAACTTTAGAGAAGGAATACAAGTCACAGTGGCTACATATGATGTGAAATGGAGGTTTTCCAGGCAGAACAATCTAGTGAATCATCTTCCAAATTTCAGAATGGTCAATTCCCAGGAAAAAAAAAACTTTAAATTAACCAAACGTTAATTTATCCATGTTTGCATTCTTCCCAGTGTTCTCAGTTATACATTATTTTAGTTAGATGTTTTCATTTCTCACTAAATTGGATTTTTAATCTTTTCCTAATTAGGAGATATCTGATTGCTTAGAATTACAAAGAGTTTATAACATTGGAATATAACTTTAAAAATCCAAAGGGGGTTTTTATTCCAATTTCATTATTAGTGAGCTCATTTCTCCCCTCAATGCGCATTTATTTCATATGGCCTTACACATGTAACAATACAAACAATTAAGGCTTTGGAAAGATACTTTTAGTCAAACATATAAATGTTGAAAATTATTTGAGGCAACTAGAATCCTTTAAACAAATTACAGGGGATGGAGTGGGTGTAGCTCAGTTGGTTGATCCCTTCTTCACATGTATGAAGTCCAGTTCAATTCCTGGTAACTCCTAAAAATATATATATATATATGGGGAAAAAAGGATCTTCTGGGAGCTATATAAATTAAAGAAAGTAACAGGACTACAAATGTGTCAGCTGACGTCAACAAAAATTATTGTGTCAATCAGAGATGTGAGCTGCTCTTCTTTTCTCCACTACTCTAGAGCAGGGGACTTTGGATAAATACCTTAAATGACTCTACTTACACAATTGTTTTTTACTTTGGAAGAATATTAGAATCATCAGAGAAGCTTTACAAAATACTGAGGGTTGGGCTATAATACCCTAAACATGATTTTATTGCAGCAACTATTATACTTTATTCTTATTTATTTACTATCTTTGTCCTCTAAATCATAATTCTATAGAACTCTGGGACCTATTTTATTTGTCTGTGTACCCTCAATGTCTGGCATGTAAAGCTTACTTACTAATTTGCTATTATATGAATGGATAGCATTAATAATGCCTTTAGGGTTGCTTTTCTGTTCCTCATTTAAAATTAGACAGCACTGCCTCCACCTCTGAGCACTTCTTTACTGTTTACATCCCAGCAAGTAAGGTATCATTCTCCATCTTCTTAACAGGCAGAATTAAACTAGTTTCCTTCTTAATGTCATATTGTTCTCTCTCATAAGTCTTCCTTGGAATCACAAAGAAGCCAAATGGACCAAACTAAACTTTGTTTCTCACATTTTCTTGGACAATCTAGAACTTGTGATTTTCAGTGACTTCAGTGTTAGTACTCACTCTGTAATCCTTAAAATTTAGGATCTCCTAAAATTTGATTAGTTTGTATAAATCATGGTTGTTTTTTCATTTACTCAGCATCACTGAAGATAAACTAATTAAACATTTGTTTTTCTCACCAAGGGCAGCAATGTGATTTCCTGATTAGCTAAACTTCTTAATCCTAAATAGGAGTTGCTTCAAATATTTTAAATGTATGTGCTTATACATACAAACTTATACACACATACTCACATACCTATGTGTGTGCATATATATATGTACATATATAAATATACATGTGTGTGAATATATTTTTAAAAGTAAAAGAATTCATGTTTTTGAACTCCAAGTCTTGTCCCTGTCTTATAATCCAAAACTGTAAAGGAAAATATTATTCAAATTTCTAACCAACCATACAGTTCTAGTTAATAAGGACTAAGAGCTAACTAAGAGTTAATCTAAACATTTTGTTTTCATTTCTGTTGAAAACATTTCTAAGTTGCATTATACCCTCTATAAGAAGCATGCCATAGAAATTAAGCTTTTCTTCTATGGTTAGTGATCTCTCAGTCCCCAAGATCGCATTCTGTAATAAAATCACACATCTAAGCATACACGAAGAGATTACAAGTTTACAAGACTATAGGTAACAAAGCCTTGATCATAACCTTTCTTCTGACTCCAGTCCCAGAGCTCACAGATATTGACAATATTACAGAGAGAGTGAATGAGTCGGGACCCCAAGCATGAGTTCTTTTAATAACATAAAACTGCATATTTATATCTTTCTATATCTATAATCGTTGTGGTAAGTTTGAGTTTAGTTAACCATTGCACCATTTCCAAAGATCTACCATTTTCAGAAGAAAGGTATTATAAACTTTTCCTGAAATTTCTATTGTATGATGTTAGATTTGCATTTCCCAAAATGCATAACATTTTATTGAAAAAACACATGAAGGTATGGCATGGGGGATGAGGAGACTCTGAACAAAAGAAGTTATATGCAAGAGATGAGGATAAATTTCTACTAAATAAGTACAAATAGAGCAACATTGAGGAATTCAGTCATGACCCATACAGGCTTCCTGCAGACTCTAAAGCACAGAAGTATTACCTGTCTGGAGGTAGAAAAGGAAAAGGCCCTCTCTTATAATATGCATCAACCAGCAGTAGCCCAGTTCTCAGCTGATACTACACTCTGAGGAAGCTTGAGTTCTATCTGCCTGCTGGCTCCACCAGCCCTACATTCTTTCCTATTCTCTCTACTCAGGGAGCACAATGCTCAGATCATAGTAGGAGAGAAAGCAGAGAAGGGAGAATAATGACCTAGGGTTTCTCCTCTGAACTATTAAATACTAAAAGACACTGAAAGAATTTAATCAACAGCATGCCAAAAATGTGATATAAAGTTCTCCTGCATCAGAATTACCTGGGGTATTCAGCAAAATCAGGTATTGAGTGCTAATTCCAAATCTTTTAAATCAGAATCTCTTTGAGGCATTGGAACCCAGAGTTTGGATTTTTAAT
The DNA here is from genome assembly GCA_026826555.1 of Tolypeutes matacus. NCBI lineage: Eukaryota > Metazoa > Chordata > Mammalia > Cingulata > Chlamyphoridae > Tolypeutes > Tolypeutes matacus. The sequence goes on along the minus strand of JAKSZT010053784.1, from coordinate 5,723,099 downwards.
GAGCTCCCAGATATTTCTCACACACCTTGAAATTTAAGAAGTATGGTGATAAAGAGTTTGGTGAGTATTTAAAAAATTAGAGTAGACGTGTGCATAAGTCTAGATCCTTGTTAATTTTTCAGAAACTGAATATATCTAAGAAACCAGCATCCAGATCTAGAAACAGAAAATGGGGTTTTCACCTAAGAAATTTTTTCCAAGTAGTTTATGTGTGAAGAACCAAAAAGAATTTTCTTATATGGATCATTATTTGGAGAAACCCAAGAAAACACAAAGGAATAAAATTAACTATATATGTTACATTGATTAGAGATTATTAAAATGCTTGCATACAAAATAAATATCCAAATATTGTTTTACTGTATAGTAGCAATAACCAATTCAAAGATATAATAAAAAAAAAATCATTCACAAAGCAGCTAAGAATATAAAATACTTAGTAATAACACAAATAAGAATATTACGGTCCTTTCCAAAGAAAATAATATAATTTTCATTGGGAAAAATAAAAAAATTTGACCAAACATAAAGACTTGTTATGTTCCTAAAATGCATGAATAAATATTGTAAAAATAATAATTCTTGCAATATTATAAGTTGACAAAATTCCCATGTAACTCCCTGTGAGATTTTTCTTAGAGCATGAGAAATTTTTTCTAAATGCATCTAGAAGTTAAATAAGAGAACATTTTTAAAATTATTTAAAAGACTGAATTAAAATATTCTTTATCCTACTGGATAAGTAAAACATGTTATAAAATGACAAAAATCAAAACAATGAAGTACTAATGAAAATAATATACAAGTGACAGAACAGAATACAACTCTTAAAAACAGACCTTACTCTCTCAGTTCTTACACAAACATTCAGGATAATCCCATGGGGAACTACTAGGTTACCTAAGACTTCTGGGAACCACCTCAGAATTTCTAAATCAAGTCTTCCTCATAGTTCCACACTTCTAAGTGAGCTTAAACCACCTGGACAATAATACCAGAGAAAACAAACTAAACACTTGACTCTCTTGATGGGCTCCCATCCCAGAATAACTCCTACTGTGTATCAGGAGAGTGAGTTTCTGTCTTTTCCAAGACCATTGAGCAAAGAGAACTCTTGGAACAGAATATGCAACTACAGGGTTTCTAAACCACACTATCTTGACTATGGGCATCTATAAGTCCAGATGACTCCAGGGGAGTACTTAAATATATGTGTCTGTTAAAAAAACACAAACCCTTCCTTATCTCTGTTGTCTCTCTCTTTTTTTTTTTATTTTTCACTCTATTCATTGGGATTTGAAAAAGAAGTATTTCTTGGTGCTCTCTATATGTAAATCCAAGCATTCATCTTTATTCTCATTTACACTGTCTTCTTACCAGTAAAACATTAAGATTGTTTTATGGTTCTACCATCTTTAACACCAGGGCTCCCAGGACTTTTCATTGTCAAGTCATTCAAAAGATTATATTAATATCACAGGCCAGCATAATAGTCCTCAACATAGTATTTCTTTGGTAATAATTCAGACTCTGGTTGGTTTTTTCCAAGTGTGTCTAAACCATATTAGGTACTTATAGCCATAATTAGCAAAGTACCAGAGCTTGCTTTCTATTATATTATATAGATATCAGTTGATGTAAACAGACCTGAGTTTTTTCAATAATTATAATTAGAATAATTGTCTGTTTGGAAATTTTAAAATAATCACATAGACTCCCCCTCCCCCCAATACTAAAATATTAGGTGAAGGAAAGTACAACTCCTACAAGCATAAAACTAGTGAAAGATATTGCCAAGGAGCAATTGGAAAGATTTGACCTTAAAAAATCATAATTTTAAAATACAGAAAATAAACTAGGTAAATTTTTGCTTGAAAAATATTCTCAGATAAATTTTATTTTCATTAGTATTAATTAATGCATGCTAATTAATAAGAAAAGTAATTTGGAAATATATATCAATAGACTGAAAAACATTTACTACTTCCTCACCCCAACCTCATAATTTCATTTTCAGGAATCAGAATTTTGGCAATATGTACAGAATGAATGTGACCAAACACCCTCTTAAAGCAAGCAATGTCTATCTATGGCCAGCCAGGGTTCCAAGATTCTGGGATGGTTCTGGTAGTCAATAGGCTTGAAAGCAAAGTGGGGAAAGCCCAAATGATAAGGATCAGGAGGGAAGCTGAAATCAAGAACCAAGGAGACCAGCAAATAGATACATACAATAAAGGGGATGATCTGCATGAAACTGCAGGTATCCATTGCCACACTGGGTCTACATTCGGAGGCAACTCTAGGTTTGACCCACCTGCCAATACCACTAACCACACACTCTTTCCCTGTTGTCACAAGAATTATAACTAGGTAGAAAGAGATGAGATGGAAAATACAAAGCACCAAGTTGGTGCAAGCAGAGTTCCAGAGACAAGGGTTTCCGAAAGGGTCCTGTGGCTGTGCAAGAGATTAGTGGGTTGTGCTTGAGGAACTGAGCTGGTTAGAGGGAAGGGAAGTTTAAGGGTAGTTATCTCTGGGTAGTGAGAGTAAAGGGATTTTTATTTTCTTCTTTATACTTTTCAAATTTAAACAATATATATTCAGCATTATCCATTTTTATACTAAGAAAGATGATTCATAAAAATAAAAGGAAAACTATTCTATATTAAGCTTTAAATTTTTAATCCTGCCCTGATATTCCTTAAGAGAAAAGAATAATTCCAAATAATGTTTTGTTGGAGATTAAGCATTTATACGTGAAAGGGCAATAACTACTGAAGGATGTTTTCTCTTTTTATCAGTAATCTGTGCTACTTACTAGAAGTCCTATGAGAATGCTCAACACCATGAAATAAATATGATTTCTTTTCTAAGTCCCATTCACACAAGCATTTAGCTTCATTGGTATTTTCCTAGGACAACATTTGAGAAGATGACAATAGAGGTATAAGGAATCAAATAAACATTTTTAAATAGGATAAGAAATATTTCTGAAATAAATACAAGCAAATAAAAGCCCTAAGGCATTGAAGTAATCCACTGTGTAAAATGCAATGAATTATCCATGATATATCTTATAATCATCAGGATCTAGCATATAAAATACCCTACTTTTTATATCTCTAATTGGCTAATTGTAAACACTGAGAATTGTCAATAATTTAGTGGAGTAAAAACTAAATATATAAAAAAATATATGAAATAAAGCTTTTGTTAAAGGGGGAAATTCATGGAAAAATAATTTAACAATGGAGCGTATCATTATATTGGATAATAGAAAAAAGTAAAACAGAATGATTACAAATAAAAAAATGGTTATGAATTATTTTATAATTATATTTTGAGAAGCCATCCTTAGCTAAATTGACACTGAAATCAATTCATTTCTTTCAATCTCAGCTTCTGTTATTTGTAGTCATGTCACAAAATTTTTCTAAGAGTCAAATAAGAAAATAGGTGAACATGCCTTGTATTGTATAAAGCATTCTACCTAATATTATGTTTATAATTATTCTCAAGGAAATGTAAAACATTTAATGTAAAATAATGACACATTAAAACAGTGGTTTCAGAAGAAAATGAATAACTACATTTTCCTCCTCCTTTTTAGAAATCAGTCTTCAAGCAGAGATCTTTCTAAATTAGCCTCCTTCTACAATGGACATCATCCTAGAGCAAAAATAGTTATGGTTTTCATCCAAATATCTTCTCTTTTTGAGCTGGAGTAAGTTCAGCTCTTATTTATACCAAGTAACATAAGCTAAGTAAATCAAATAAAAATTTGAAAGCAAGGTTTCAAATTAATTGAAAAGACGAATTTCAAAGGAAGAAATAATAATAATCTTTAAGATGGTTTCAAGTATAACCTCATAGGAACTGAATTTTTCCTTCTTCATCTATTGCCCTGAATATCTGGTAAATAATATTTTAAAATCACGTTTAGAACATTTCCTTTGAGACTCATACCTCTGATTTACATGTTCTTTGCCATTTTAAACTTGAAATAAGTTTAAATGAAGAAATACAATATTAGGAAAAACTAAAGACCTGGTGCTCAATAATTATTTTTTAATATAGAGTAAGTAAGTCTCTCTACCTGGTAGTGACACAAGAATTTTTGCAGCCGGTCCACACAACTGTGAATTGTGTTTAAGGGAAGCAGTAGGATCTGGGAGGATAGAACAAATTGAGTTTACTGTTACATCCCTTCCCAAGATGCAACAGCATTAGCAGAGTGATTGAGTTCCTAAAATATGTCTGGCACTATCACCAGTTCTGGGAGACAGTAAACCAGATATAGCTGCTCCCAGAAAGGGAGAGAGAAAATGAAGGAAAGAATTATAATAGGGGTGGTAAGCGAACTGAGGGGCTCTCAAGGTAGCTAAACCAGGGTAAATGTTGTCTAAAAGGCTTCCAGGAGGAAATGGCATCTAGGAGGAGGATGAGGCAGATGAGAAGATGTGCAATTAGTGATCTAAGCCATCGGAGTTGAGAACCAACATGGATTGCTGAGGAATGGAAGAACTTCACAGTGACATGAGCATGAAAAGTATTTAAGGAGTGGGAAAAATGTGAGACTGGTGAAATAAGTAAAAGCCAGAAGTCATGAAGAGCCTTGCAGGCCATGTCAAAGATTTTGACTTTATTCCAAGGGCACTGGATAGTAATAGAACGAATTTAAGTAGATGATTGTGACAGATTGAATTTGGTGAATATCAGGAAATATTATGTTTTTTAACTAATCCATTCTTGTATGAGACCCTTTGATCTCATTAAATTCAGTTAAGGGACCTTTGATTATATCACTTGATTAGATTGCTTTAGGGCTTTGGATTGTACTGTCAATGAGGCATGACTCAGGTTGTCTCTCTGCCCTTTGCAGTGTCTTATATAAACTGGGAACACACACAGAGAAAAGAGACACACAGAAAAGGAAGCTCTGCCATTTTGACCCGGCCATGTAAAAGAGAGGATTCCAGGTTTGCCTACAGCTGCAGAACAATAGAGTAGCCCTAAGAGCTCAGGGAGAGAAGCCTGATCACCCACAGCTGAGCTCCAGGATAAAGTAGATATCTGTAAACCCCATCTTGTCTCACCACATAGCAGGGCTCCAGGATCTGCTAGAAGCTGAGTGAGAAAGTGTCTCTGATGATGCCTTGATTTGGACTTTTCCACAGCCTTGAAACTATCTGCATTTACCCCGAATAAATCCCTTTATTAAAGCCTACACATTTCTCCTATTTTTTTATTGGCAGCCTTTGGCAAACTAATACAGGGGGTGACAAAAAAATTTGTGTAAGGATAATAAAAATATTAATAGTTCTCACTGAATGCCTCCTAGGTTAAATACTTAAAAATAAATTCCTTTAATCTTTACCACAAAGCAAGGAAATGGGAAATATTATTATTCCCACTTTCTGGATAAAGAAAGTGATCTTAAAAAGAAGAATTGCCTAGGGTTCACACAGCTAGGATTTTACTGAGCCACAACATAAACCCAAATCTGACTCTTGGGATGGAGGTAGGGGGTAATGGGATTAATATTAGGTTTAGTCATATGAAATTTCTAAAACCAGAAATTTCACATAGTTGAACTTAATATATCATATAAAATCCCAACACACTCTGAAATTAAATTTCAAAAATTGAACCAAGTGCAGATATCTAAAGAAGAGAGACATCATTCTTTGCAAATTTAAGCCCAAAGTTTCCTGCTTTAACTCTTTATGCTCTCTACCTCTGTCATTCCAAGGCTTTTTGTGTCTCTTGCTTTCCGCAATTCACAATCAGCAAGAAGCCTGCTGACTCAATATATTCCAAGACCTTTGGTTCCCCCTCATTTCCCCTGATGTCTCTATTCTCAGTTCTTCTTTATAGACTGAAAAAAGGATTGCTTGCACAGCAGATCTTGGAGACCTTCCACTACCATATCAGAGATTCCATGGATGATGTACTATGCATTCCATTCTCCAGAGCTATTACATGTTGACATGTTGCTGCTTCTCACCATCTCTGTCTGTATCCATTCCAGTTCTCAATATCCAAGCTCAAATGGACAGACCAAGAGATGTGAGTGTTCTGTAAGTTGGCATTTGAATTCACTTTTCTCTCCAAGTAAGATAGCTTGCTAATTATAATTGATTAGACCTCAATCCTTGAATATTTGGAATTCTAAGCAAAAGTGAGCAATTAGATAGCTCTGTTGGTGGATATTGACAGGGTTCAAGCCGAGCCTTCACTTTCAAGTAGGCTCTTGACAATTTTGTCAATAACACCACTGTTCTTCCCTCATTATTATTCCTCCTCTTTTGTCCTCTGCCTCTGCCAAGACTTTCACCAGAAATTTGCTCAAGCAAAATATTCTGCATAGTGGTTTGCTAACCTGGCTGGTTCAAATAATGACTATATTGTTTTGTAAAAAGTATACATGTTTGAGGGATAAATATAAAGAAAATATTGACCAAAAATCCAAATAATACTATAAAAATACATTAAAGAATTATCATATCAGGTATCCCCTGATAAAGATTGTCATATATATATATATAGTATCTCTAAATTGCTTTCGTTATTATTGGCATCTTAATGACGTTTAGTCTTCCAATCCATACACCCACAATGTCCTTCTATTTATTTAGGTCTTTGATTTCTGTTAGCAATGTTTTAAAGTTTTCTGTGCATAAGTTCTTTATACCCTGGGTTAGATTTATTCCTAGATATTTGATTCTTTTAGTTGCTATTGTGAATAGAATTTTTTTAAAATTTCTTCTTATTGTTTATGGCTTGTACATATAAACACTACTTTTTTTATCATGGTGATCTTGTATCTTGCCATTTTGCTGAATTCACTTATTAGCTTTTGGAGCTTTGTTGTGGATGTTTCAGGATTTTCTGCCTGTAGGAGCATGTCACCTGCCAATAGGGAAACTTTTACTCTTTCCTTTTCAATTTGGATGACTTTTATTTCTTTTCCTATCTAATTGCCCTAGCTAGAACTTCCAGTACAATATTGAGTAACAGTGGTGACAGTGGGCATTCTTGTTTTGTTCTTAGATTTTAGAGGGAACGCTTTCAGTCTTTCACCATGAAGTAGAACGTTACCTGATTCATATATGGCTTTTATCATGATAAGGAAGTGTCCTTCTATTCCTCAAATTCTAAGTGTATCAAGAAGGGGTGCTATATTTTTTCAAATGTGTTTTCTACATTGAGATGATCACGTGTTTTTTTCCTTCATCATATTAATGTACTATATTACATTAACTGATTTTCTTGTTTTGAACCACTCTTGCATACTAGGGATAAATCCCACTTGATCATGGTGTATAATTCTTTTAATATGCTGTTGTATTCAGTTAGCTAGTATTTTGTTGAGGATTTTTGCATCTATATTCATGAGCGATATTGGTCCATAGTTGTTGGTTTTTTTCCTTGTGGTATCTTTATCTGGTTTTGTATAAGGATATTGTAGGCCTAGTAGAATGAAATAGGGCATGTTCCCTTCTCTTCATTTTCTTGCCAGCGGGGGGGAAGAGTTTGAGCAGAATTGGAGTTAAGTCTTCTTGGAATATTTGGTAGAATTCACCTGTGAAGCCATCTGGGCTTGGCCTTTTCTTGGTTGGAAGGTTTCTGATTACCGATTCAATCTCCTTCCTAGTAATTGGTTTGTTGAGATCATCTATTTCTTCTTGAATCAATGGAGGCAGTTTACATGTTTGCTAGAATTTGTCCATTTCATCTAGGTTATCTAATTTATTGTCGTACAGTTGTTCATAGTATCTTCTTACAATGCTTTTTATTTCAGCAGGGCTGGTAGTAATGCCTCCCTTATCATTTCTGATATGAATTATTTGTATCCTCTCTATTTTTTCTTTGCCAGTCTAGATGAAGGTTTGTTGATTCTATTGATCTTTTCAAAGAATCAACTTTTGGTTTTGTTGATTCTCTATTGTTTTTTATTTTTCCATTTCATTTATCTCTACTCTAATCTTTGTTATTTCCTTCCATCTGTTCACTTTGGGTTTAGTTTGTTCTTCCTTTTCTAGTTCTTCCAGTTTTGAGGATAGGTCTCTGAATTGAAGTCTTTCTTCTTTTTAATGTAAGCATTTAGAGCTATAAATTTCCTCTCAGCACTGCTTTTGCTGCATCTCCAAGGTTTTGGTATGTTGTATTTTTATTTTCATTTGCCTCAAGAAACTTCCTAATTTTGCTTTTGATTTCCTCTTTAACCCATGGATTAAGAGTATGCTGCTTAATTTCCACATATTCATAAAGTTTCCCTTTCTCCCTCTGCTATTGACTTCTCCCTTCATTCTGTTATGGTCAGAGAATATACATGATATGATTTCAATATTTTTGAATTTATTGAGACTTGTTTTGAGAACATATGGTCTATCCTGGAGAATGATCCATGTGCTCTTGAGAAAATGTGTATTATGCTTTTGTTGAGTGAAGTTTTATATATATGTCCATTAGGTCTAGGAGGTTAACAGTACGGTTCATGTCTTATATTTCCTCATTGATCTTCTGACTGGATGTTCTATCCATTATTGAAAGTGCTATAATAAAGTCTCCTACTATTAATATAGAACGTCAATTTCTCCCTTCAAATCTGTCAATATTTGCTCCATATATTTTGGGGCTTTGCATAATTATTTGTAGTTTTTATATCTTCTTGTTTAATTACCCCCTTTATCAATATATAATGACAATTTTTTTGTCGCTCATAACTGATTTTGAATTAAAGTCTATTTTATCTGATATTAATATAGATATTCCAGCTCTCTTTTGGTTACTAATTGCATGGTATATTTTTCTCATCCTTTCACTTTCAACCTACTTGTATCTTTGAATATAAGGCAAGTCTCTTGCATCCAACGTATAGGTGGGTCCTGCTTTTTAAAATCCATTCTTCCAGTCTCTGCCTTTGGACTGGAGGGTTTATTCCATTTACATTAAATTCACCACTGATAATGCAGGGATTTCTTCTGCCATTTTGCTATTTAGCTTTTGTCAGTCATAATTTTTGTGTCCCTAAATTCTTCCATTAATGCCAATTTTTTATATTTATTGGATTTTTTGTGTTGTACCATATTGAGTGTCTTCTCTTCTATCTAGATATAGTTTTCATCTGTTTTCCTTGTGGTTATCATAGGGTTAAAGTTTAAGATCCTAAATATATAACAATCATACTTTTCCTACACCCATCTGTCCTCCCACCTTTTTTTTTTTATACTTGTTCCCATTTATAGCTTTGTACAAAACCATAGATATATCATTTCTTTTTATGCATTTGCACTTTAGCACCTGTAGGAAGAAGGAAGTAGAGTTACATACCAAGCAATACACTACAATAATATTAGCATTTATAGTCATCCAAATGGTTGCCTTTACCACGGCCTTTATTTTTTTATGCCACTTTGAATCACTGTTTAGTGTCCTATTCTTTAAGTTTGAAGAACTCCCTTGCGACAGTTTGAAATTTGTGAATCCCAGGAAAGATCATGTTCTTAGAACTAATTCATTCCTGTGGGTGTGTGGCCCTTTGATTGCATTAGATCCCGTTAAAGGACCTTTGATTATATCACTTTTAATTAGGTTGTTTTAGGGCCTTTGATTGGACTACTCCAGTGATGTGTGACCCAGGTTGGGTCTCCACTCTCTTGCTATAGTCTTATATAAGTGGATAACTGAAAGCAGAAATATACCAAGAAAGATAGCCATCATTTTTACCCTGCCATGTGACAGTAGACTCCAGGATCTCCTATAAACACAGAAAGAAAGAGAAACCCTGAAAGGCTGAGAGAGAGGCTGGAGGCCAGAATCAGCCAAGAAGCTGAAGCAAAGAAGCCCCCCAAGTGGTAGGCCCATTGATCAGCTTGAAGCTGAAAAAGAAGATGAGCCTGGAGGAGAAAACAGAGAAAGACTGGCAGACCCACCATTTTGCCTTGCCATGTAGCAGGAGTCCAGGATCCAGCAGCCGACCTTTGTTAAGACAGAATCTCTGATGATGCTTTGATTTGGACATTTTCACAGACTTGAAACTGTAAGATCTTTCCCTAATAAATCCCAATTGTAAAAGCCAACCTATTTCTGTTATTTTGCTCCCAGCAGCGTTAGCAAACTAAAAAATCTCTTTAACATTGCTTGTAGGGCAGGTCTAGTGATCTCCCTCAGCTCTTGTTTATTGGGAATGTCTTATTCACTCCCTTATTGCTGAAAGAAAGTCAAGTAAGATATAAAACTCTTGGTTGACAGTTGTTTCCTTTCAACATGGCTTTCAACCCACTGTCTTCTTGCCTGCATGGTTTCTGATGAGAAATCGGCACTGAATCTAATTTGGACTCCCTTGGACATAACACATTGCTTTTCTCTTGCAGCTTTCAAAACTCTGTCCTTGTTCTTTACATTTGCTGGTGTGATCAGTATATGACAGGGTATATTTTTCTTCATGTTTATCCTGTTTGGTGTTCTCTGGGCTTTCGGATTGCATATTCAAGTCTTTTTCTAATTTTGGGAAGTTCTTTGTCATTATTTCTTTGAATATTCCTTCCACCCCTTTCTCTCTTTCTTCTCCTTCTGGGGCTCCCACAATACATATATTGATATGCTTGATGGTGTCCCAGTGGTTTCTTACACTATTTTTGCTTTTTATAATTCTTTTTTTCTTTCTATGTCTCAGCCTAACTCATTTCAAGTGTCTTGTCTTTGAGTTCACCAATTCTTTCTTCTGCCAGCACCAATCTGCTTTTGAAACACTCTTGGGAATTTTTCATTTCAGATATTGTGGTCTTCAATTCCAGCAGTTCTGTTTGGTTCCTTTTTAAATTTCTATCTCTTTCCTAAAACTCTCATATTACTCATTCATTGTTTTCCTGATATCCTTTAGTTCTTTCTCTGTATTTTCTTTCCTCTCCTTGAGCATTTTTATGATCACTTTTTAAAGGCTTTGTTCAATATGTCCACATTCTGTTCTTCTTCATTGGTGTTTTCTGGATTTTATCCTCTTCTTTTGGATGGGTCATTTCCTGTTTCTTTGTTTGTCTTGTACTTTTTTGTTTTGCACACTGTACATTTTAATATTTTAAAATATTAACTCTGCAATTTATCTGTGAGATGTTTGTTTCTTGATTTTGTAACCAGCTGATGATTAAGCAGATATTCTTGAGTTTCAGCCCTCCTTTCAGGAAGGTCTTTCCAAGACAAATGCAGTGTACAGGGTTTCCCCTGTCTTTCTGGACCTCTGTCTTGTCCTAGGCTTTTGCTTATTAGTTGTTTTGGAGTTCCCGTTTATAGGAGTTTGTTTGTCCCCTCTGTTTCCCAGGAGACAGATGTCCCTCTCCTGTGTGTTTGAAGCTGGCAAACCTTTGCCCCAGATTGTCTGCTTCTATAGTTTCTTACATTCCTTTTGTTTCAAGCTGCTTTTGCCTAGAGGGCAAATTCCAGGAGGAGGGTCACTCCAGAGATGAAGTTCTCAACCCAGTATTTCCCAAACAAAACATGATCAGGGACCCACAAAGAGGGGCACAGATGAACTCTAAAGTGTCCTGGAGGGGAGATCAGGAAGGGTGCCAAAATCTTCCACAGCTCTCCAAAGCTGAGCTCTTTGGCCTTCCCAGCAAATGCAGCCCTTCAACTAACTGACCCCACATCCCTGAAGTAGTGTAGAATCTTTATGTCTCCTCTGCCACAGCCTTTGACTGGGAAAGGGTGAAATATTGGCCACCATTGCCATTGTTAAGAGCACATTGAAGCAATGGCTTCCCTCAGAGCTAATCAAACACCATGATCACTAATCAGTCATACCCACCCCTGGTTTTGAGGAAGAGGATTTTTATGTCCCTTTCTGTCACCAGTGAGATAGCCAGGGGCCAGACCCCTGAGAAGCCTTCCATGAGAGTGGAGGATGGGCACTGGTAGCCACTGCATGGAAGGAGCAATTTGTTGTTCTTTTCTGTCATTTATCAGCTCTTTCTCCTGTTCTTCCCTGGATGCTGTAAATTGTTCTTCTGACCTTCTGAGATTTAAAATATTTGTTTCAGGCACTTCCTGCCTGTTTAATAGTTAATATTTGTTCTATTAGATGGTCTGAGTCCTGAAGCTCCCTTCTTTGCCATTTTCCCACAATCCCTCAACCCAGTGGTTCTTTTTTTTTTTTTTTTTTTGGTCAGAGACATAGATCCACTTGCACTTGATTCAGTAGATCTGTGGTCAGATTCTGTAGTTTTCACCAGATTTGGAATTTTTTCAGTCATTGTTCTTCAATTATTTTTCTGCCTCACATCCTTTCTAGATCTCCAATTACACAAATTTTAGCCCACTTGATGTCCCACATGTTATGACACTCTCTTCACTTGATTTTTTAGTCATTTTTCTTTCTGTGTCCTGATTTAGAAAGTTTATATTGATATATGTTTAAATTTACTAATTTTTTCCTCCAGTGTCTAATCTGCAGTTAATCCCAATCTGTGCTTTTCATCCTAAACATTGTATTTTGATTCTCTAGAAATTCAATTTACATCTGGCTTATGTATTCTGTCTTTATTTATTATGTTTATACTTTCTGCTACATTCTTTAACATATAGAGTAGCTTTTTAAAAAAAATTTTTCCTTTAAATTCTATCATCTGTTACATTTCTGGGTCTGTATCTGTTGATTATTTCCCCTCATTTTGGATCATACATTTCTGCTTCTTTGCCTGCTGGATAATTTTAACTGAATGCCAGGAATTGTAAATTTTATGCTATTGGGTGCTGGCTTTGGTTGTAGTCCTTTAAATATTTTAGGTATTTGTTCTCGGATGCAGCTAAGTTACTCAGAAACTATTTGAACCGTTTGAAACTTGCATTTAAGCTTTATTAGACCAGAGAAGAACAGCCTTTATTCTATGGCTAATTTAGCTTCACTTTAGAGGCAATACTCTTGCAAGAAATTTATCTGACATTACATGTGTTAAGAGGTCTTTCCAATTTTGGTGGGAACATGAACTATTCACAGTCCTGTGTGATCCTTAGTCATTGTTCTATCTGTTCCTTTCTAGTGGTCCTTTCCTCAGCCTTGGATAATTTCTTCACATGCATGTGCTTACCAGTACTTAGCTATCTACTCAGGAGGAATCACTTGCAGATCTCCAATACATGTGTGTGCTCAAATATGCATGCACTCTCTCTCTTCATCTCTCTGTCTCTCTCCATGAAACTCTCTCTTCTCTGATACTTTTTCCTGTAAATTCTAGCCACCTTTGTTTTCCCAGATTCTGAACTCCAACAGCTGAACTCAGAAGGACTGCTGGGCTCTGTTTAGGTTCCTCCTCCCTGTACTTTGAGCTGGATATTCTCTCTTGGCAGTGAGCTGCCAAGTCATAAGACCCCTCATTAGTTTTGCTCCTCTCTTTTATGCTGCCTGTTGTCCAATGTCTGAAAACAGTTGTTTCATACATTATGGATATTTTGTTAGTTGTTTAATGCAAAAAGGTAACTCTTGGACCTATTACTTCATAATATTTGAAAGCAAAGCTCTTCAGTATACATTTTTAACAAAAAATTTCAAAGTTCACTTGTTTTGGACCCAATTATTATGTAGAAATGGTGACTAGAAGTAAAAGTGGTAGCAGCAAAGAGAAAAATACCTGGGACTATCTTTAAGTCTTGGTAAAGAAAACAATGGGGATTTCCTAGAGACACCTCCCGGCAAGATGGTCTGCCCTTACAATTCTTTATATCCCCACAATACTCTAATTTCTCCTTCCCACTCTGTTCTTATTTTTCCCTAAAACCTTTCCCATGTAGACTTTACATAGTAACATACATGTTAGGAGAGTTACTCATGCCTGGAAATGGAAACTAGAGAGAAAGGGGGAGGAAAATTCTTTACTCCCAATGCAATTGATGGCAGAGGGGAGATACATGCTTCATTCCTGACTTTGCAATTACATGGAGAAGAATTGGGGTTCTTTCCTTTTACATCATCCAATACAAAATAGCATAATTCAGTAACTGCATTCCTTCCTTTCTGACATTAAATTCTTGGATCACACAACATCCAAGAAAAATAACACTGTGACTCTGCCATAAGAGTAAACATACTCTGGGAGCCATTTAAAGGATGTAGAGCCACATAAGAACCTCATTTAAGCATAATTTTCTTTCTAAAGCTATATCACCTTGATTAACTGAATTAGTAGTTCTTAAGAAGCTTCATGGTTTTAAATGAGTCACTTAATTTATAATGTTTTGCAAAAAAAAATTTACTGGCACCTTCCCCTACATTTCTGACTTCCTGAATTTTTGAAAGTCCCATAGAATCAATAGTTTGCCAGAAATGCAAAATAATATTATTTATTTTATTGCATTTATTGACATTTTAATGCCAAATTATAAAGTTCCAAGTTATAATTAGAGAAACACTAACCAAAGATTGTGCAACACTTGATATTTGCACTAAATTCCTCAGTTGAGGATATCATAAAGTTGGGCTTCTGAAGCAAATTTCTATATGGATGAAAAATGGCATGCAGTGATGTCAGACTCAATCTCAAATTTTACCAATCCCAGAGAACCACCACCCACAGAAATCACATTGCATGACCTCAAAGTTATGTTTATAAGATATGATTCATTAATGATTTCAACCAGTTTAGATAAGTGACATGGTAGTTAGTAATTTGAGCATAAGTCCTTTGATTTCAGGATCTGGATGGTGTTTAACCTATGCTAAAATTCAGACACACACTCATACACACACACATCATGAACAATAAAGTGCTTGGGATGTGAGGGTGGGGAGAGAATGAGAGAGTAGAAAACATTAGTATGTATTCTCAACCCCTTAAACCCCTTTTTCTTCTGTTAGATATTAATCGTCTACCAGAACTTATCCAAAACATGAGAGCATCGTAGAACATTGAGGCTGAAGGAAATTACGAACGTCATCTAGCCCGATCCTCTCTCTTGACAGATGATGTCCCAAGGTCCAGAGAAGATATGAGTAACTCAGGGTCAAAAAGGTACCTATTAAAAGAAATTGAGCTAAATCCATGTCTCCTGACTCATCCAGAACCCTCTCTGCCTCTGCACTAATCTGGGACATGGGTGGAGTACTTGTCCAAGATCAAAACAAATGAATCAGAACACTGACAATTAATACTGTACAGACAAACTGACAGCAGTAAGTGTCACCAGGTGAGGGGGTTATGGGTGATGTTTATTCTGCTTTCCACTATTCTACACCTTTCAGTTTTTAAATTAGCACAATTTTATATTGGGTAACATCAAAATTATCACTTAAAACTGTATAAAAGATTTCATTTTACATTTTGCCTAAATACTTTTAAAAATACATTTGAAAAATACTAAAGGCAATAATTAGATTGAGATTTTAACAAAGTCCATAAACATATTTTATTGGAGACAACTTTGTTACAAGTTCTGGGGTATGGATGTGATTTCATTATAACATTATTATGCTCAAATTTGTTTAGATTTAGATGTAGAAGGCGTTTGTAATGAGAGAGAGATTGTGTATGTGCTTAAGTGTATGCTGCAAAGAATGCATCATTCATGAATTAAGGTTGTCTCTATGACGGGCATCTTGTGGCCACATGTGTGGCAGCAATGACTGTGAGCATAATGACTTTCCTTTAAGAGTTCTTCAAGCAACACAACTGGCCTTTAGAAGTTCATGAACATTCTTATTTAGTTTTTATATTCAATTAATGATTTCCCTAATTTCCCCCATGGAATGTAGCTCTTGAAAAGCAAATTTAAGAATTAAGTGAAACCTATTTCTAGTGTAACATTAGAAATAAAATTATTATTCTACAAGGTTTTAGCAGGGTAGATCAATTTAAACAAAATAATATAGTGGAAAAATCATGTTTTAAGTTCTCTAGTGTGCTTTCCATGTTATAGCCTAAATAATTTCTGATGGTCTATACTCACTTTCAAGATATCTGGTATCTTCACACAATACCTTCCTGGGCCATCATAGCACCCAAAGAGGTCATATACCATCTCCTTCAGCCTTGACCAATTAGAATTTATTTGTCTTTAATTGCCCCATATCCAATTCCCTCTGGGGTCTAGCCAATACTATCTGACAACAGATAATTAATGGGTTATTGAGATTAATTACTCAATAACAATGTTTTCCCAACCCAAGCAACCCAATTTCTTAACTTAGTTAAAAGTCCCATGTTTTCTTAAAACCAGTTGAAGAGGGAAATGAAGAGATAAAATTAAGAAAGAAGCAACTAAATTGGCTAGAATATGAAGTGAGCATGAAGACAGGTGGGTTTGTTGAAAGCCTGTGTAAGTAATAATTGACCCTCCATCCTTTCTCCTAGCCTGTGCTTCCAGGCCACTGCTGCTCCATCACACAGAAAAAGACAAGAGGATTAATCCCTGCAGGGGTTAAATAAAAGGCTCAGGCACAGCAGGGCATAGGGCTTAATGAAAACCTGTGTATTGAAATACCAGACACCCAGCCCTCTTCTTAGCTTCTAAAACTCTGGAAATTAAGTTTGTAACTCTTCTCAGTGAAAACACATTGGCCTAAGAGGAAAGAGCTACAGATCGAGATAGTTTGAGGTCTGTCAATGACATAACCAGGTACAGAATCAACTTACTAAGAAGCTGACCAGTGAAAAGGCCTTATTCATGCACAATCAGTTTTCAGACAGCTTTTCAGTATCTCATTCTTAAGTATGATGGCCAAGGATCACCAGATATGTGAGGAAAGCTTCAAGCAAAAAGACAGAGACCTAAACAAAAGATAGGAAAAGAAAGGCACTCCTAGGAACAGGGGCAATGTGGATAGTAGACAAAACACACACACACACACACACACATCCATGAACATGTATCTGTATATGGGTGTATATGTTTTGACATAGTTAATTTCCTCTTTTACAATAGAATATACAAAAAGAACAGGATACATAAAAAGTAAAAATGTGGCAAAGAAGATGTACTTTCATTAAAATACAATAGTTAGATTTTTTTTAAAAAAAATGTCCAAAGATTAGACAATTTTAGACAAAGTTGAATAAATCTCCAAGAAAATAGAACAAAAATAGAGAGGCCAAATAAGAGAAGAAATATGCCTGGATTGCTTTCCTCTTTCCTTCCCTCCTCAGTTTTGTCCATATAATGCCTTTAACACCCAATTCAAAGTCCTGAAGCCATCTTGCACCCCTGATGTTCTGATTCCCCTCCAAGTGGATTAGGGACTCTCCTTCCATAAAAGCCAGTGCATGCCTCAGCCATGGCACCTACACACTCTCTTTCCCTAAACGAAAACCTGGAGGATAGAGAATGCGCCTTATTCAACTTCATATCACCATAATATATTATAGTGTCTCATTTATAGGAAGCACATAATAGATGTCTGAGAATACATACATTCAGATGTTTTAACTTATTCGTGTCAGTATCTTCATCTGAAAATATGGAAAATAATAAGAAACCTGAAAGTGCTGTTTGAAAGTGATGTTCTTGAAGCACTCAGCACAGGTCTGTATAGTAAGTGCTCAATAAATGTACATAGTAGAGTGGAAGTGTTCATGGAACTGATAATGACAGTGGAATTGAACATGGAAAAGACAGTGATTTAATGGGATGTGGTAACAGTAGTCATTGTAGTAGTAGTAACTGCTATGGGTATAATCAGCCACTGCTCTAATTGGAGAGATAAATATGGAAAGAGAATGAAAGCAGTACCTGTCAGGGGTTCAGGATGCTCCATGAGGAGGGGCTTGCATAAGATATACAATAACAGGAGGGAGAATTATGGTCCTGGTCATTTGTAGTGTTGACTCCCAACACCCTTGGTAACCTGTACTTGAGAAAATTCAGATGCGATTTCTTAGGTTATCAGGAAACTTGCAATCATGATTTTTTACCTTGGTATTGAGTTTGATTGCATTTTCAGGAGAGATAATCCTAAGAAATAATGAGAATCTTGATTTTATTACATATTTTTAAAATCACAGTGAAAAATATGATGAGAGTTGCTGAACAGTCTAGGAAAAAGAAATTGTGGATGGAATAATTTCCATAGAGCAGGGTGACTGGTTCACATAACCACAACCTAAGTAAGGAATGTTCACCCTGCCCCTCACCCCCAAATCTCACAGGGCCTCTGAGTTTAGCCTTGTTCTAAGGAAACTGAGAACAGAGACACCTGGGTTGAGGTACAGGAGGGAAATACATAACTTGAGGTTAATAATCAATAGCAAGAGTAGCCGGCCCCATTTATTCCACTCAACCATACAAATATTATCATTCTCTATATATGTCATGAAACAAAAAAGGTTGGGAAGCATTGCTTGCAACAACCCAAAGAGGTGGGTGTTATTATTACCTACATTTTATAGGTGAGGAAACTGAGTCATGGATGTTAATTTATTTATGATCGTACAGCTAGTAAGTAATAGAAACTACATTTAATCACTGTCTACCTTCACAGTTCACCCACTTATCGCTATGCAAGGGTTAAAAAAAATCGCAAGTGACTGAGACTTCCATTTTTCGGCTAGGACATGAATTTACAGTGTCTATTGTATGTGCATTTTCTCTTGTCTTCTCTATAGGTTGTCAACTTATATCACCTTGGAAAGAACCACTTTCATCCAGCTTGACAATCTCTACCTTTTAATCAAAGTATTTGATCCAAAGCGGGTTTTTTGTTGTTGTTGTTGTTCCTTTGTTCTGCCTTTCCTAAATTCTATGCTAATTTTTTAGCATTCCATTTTAATTCCTCTACTGGCTTTTAGTTTTACCTCTGTGTATCATTTTTTTGTGGATACTCTAGTTCTTAAAATATGGATTCTTAACTTACCGTAGTCTACTTAGAACAGAGATTCACTTAGAACAGAGGTTCTTAACCTTTTTTGTTCCACAGGTCCCTTTGCCAGTCAGGTGAAATGAATACTACTGTAATTTATTTATTGCATACATTCATAAGTGAAGGAAATGCTAGATTTCAGTTAGAGGTCAGAGAAAATAAAGATAATTTGTTTTCGTCAAGTCAAGCTCACAGACCCCCTGAAATCTTTGGGTCCATAGACCCCTGGTTAACAACTCCTGACTTAGAGCTAAGAATGTACCACTTCATTTAAAATTAATAAACATGCAACAATTTCCATTTAATACCCCTTCCTTTCTGCTACTGTTATCACAGGTATTACATTTGCATACATTATAAATTCTACAATACCATACTTTTTGCTTTAAACTGTCAGATACTTTTTGAATAACTTTAGAGAAGAAAAAAAAGGATAATTCACATATTTACCACTTCCACTGCTCCTAATTTCTATTTGTAGATTTTAGTTTAACCAGATATTCCCTTGAGCCTCAAGAACTTTTCACATTCATTGCAGTCTGGGTCTATTGGCAAAAATATTTTTTCAGCTTTCAATTATCTGAAAAGGTCTCTTTCACCCTCATTTTTAAATATTTTTGCTGGATATAGAATTGTCGGTTGACAGGTTTGCTTTCAGTATTTCAAAGATACTGTTTCATTGTCTTCTAGTCTCTGTGTTTCTGTTGAGAAGTAAGCTGACATTTATGTTATTATTGCTTGTATATAAAATATCTAGCTGCTTTTAAGATTTTTCCTTTCCCTTTGGTTCTTACAAGTTTGATTCTAATGTCAATAGATGTGGTTCACTTTGTATTAATCCTGCTTGGGATTTGCCAAGCTTCTTGGATGTGTAAATTGATCTTTTAACGAAATTTGGAAAAATTTTGGCTATTACTCCACATTTTTTTCTGACTCATTCTCTCTCTCCACTCCCTCTGGGGCTGTCACTACATTGCAAAGTTTGTACCATCTCTGTGCTCAGGAAATATTTGCTAAATGTTGCTGAATGGTTTCCCCTCCTATAAAAAGGTCCCAGCATTCTTGTAGATATACTTCATGCCCAGAGTTCCCTAATGTCATTTCCTATATACCAGAGTCACCCTGCCACACTCCTCGGAACCTATGATGACAAATCTTCCTTTTCTTATGATATTGGTAGACGAACCTTAGGTAGCCAAACCCTACAACCAGTCTGAATCTTTACAAAGTAGCTGTCTGCCCCTTCCTCCTCATACCAACTCCTGGTGCTGGTCCATCTCTCACAGTTTGCCCTGGACTGCAGAGTTACGAGGCCATTCCTGGCCATATCTGGACATATGGCATGACACCTGAAAGGCTAAATGTACCAAATAATGTGCCTACTTCAAGGGTAATATCCTGGCATATATCAGTTAGGATGTGTATTACACAAGCAAAGCTTTTCATAAGATAGAGACAATGATCTAAGACGAGAGGCAAGAAAGGGAGTTAGGAAATTAAATTTTGGGGAAAATATTCATTTGAAATAAATATTATCTCTTCAATTACTCCTGTTTACCAGGCACGTTACTAGATGCTGCAGGAGAACTAAGATAAATTTGACAATATTGGTCCTCAAGCCACCCCTGTCTCTACTACCTCTCCATAACACATACACAGACACACACACCACTAGTGGAGCTACGTAACAGAGTTATTCTTGATGCCATGTCTAAGCATCAAGAATAACTTAACAGAGTTATTCTTGATGCTGTGTCTAAGTGATGATCACTCAGCCCCAGTCCCTGCCTTGTAACCCTGAAAATCACTCACTGCTAATCTCTCAATCTCTCTGCTCAGATGCATTCCCAATTTACAACATAATCTAGTGCCTACATTTTTAATGCCAGAGTTCTTTCCCCTAAATCTTTGGTCTCTGTGCTAGTTTCCTCATGTATGTGCCTGTATTTAAAAACTGCTTTGTCTCTAGTTCTGAAATCCTATTCTAGTAACTTCTCTACTGTTCCAAATGCAAGGCTTTCTCTTATCATTTTTTCTTGCTGAGTTTGAAGTTGCTCCTCTAAGGCCCAGCTCAGTGTCTCTGGCCCTTCTCTCTCTTAGGTACTGGCTTCCTCTCTGGTCTTCTGTGGATTAAAAGCCTGGCTTTTAGAGTTGACAGTCTGGGTCAAAGTCGTGACTGTACCACTTATAAACTGAATGATTTGAATCAAATTGTATTTTCCTTATTGGTAAAATGGGGATAATGATGACAAGACTTGCCTGAGAGAAGTTCTATAAGAAATGAAGGAAATAATGTGCATAAGGCTCTTGGAATAGTGGTTGGCACTTGGTAGACATACACTAAATATTAGCTATTAATATTCTCACTGCCCATACTATGCACACCTTCCAGGAATGGGCGTGTTTGAGGGTTTGTTTGCATGGAGTGCTGAGGAGTCCTATGGAAGGAACTCCTCGTGGTATGAAATGCACCTAGGAAGACAGAGCTGCAGTGTGGAAGCCAGGGTCAATGACGAGGACTCGCACTCAGCAAGAAGAGACAATTTGGAGTATAGATTGGGTTTGTTTCCCTCATGCACTCATGCTAGAGTCCTAGAGAGAGGAGGTGGACAAAAGGGAATGTTTTCAAAACAATTTTGTAATAGTGGACATTGCTTGATATTACCCTGGTTGCATAGTGTATGTCAAGGAATGGGTATTTTCCGAACATCTTACAGGTCAAATGTAGCCACAGTAGAGAAAATAACTAGCTGCCACCTGGGTCTCTCAGAACCTAAAAGGAAGCAAGGAAGCCTGGGTACAGAACCCACCTCAGAGGCTATATGAGGAGCAGCAGGAGCAAGTAGAGGAGAGACCTTTACTGTGAAATGAGGTCTTGTAAATCCAGGAGGCCAGTGTGCTCATGCGACCCAGGCTTGGAAATTGCATGGATCCATAAGGAAGGACTTAGATCTAGTATTTCTACAAACCTGGGATTCTGCACTTTCTAGTGTGTATCTTGGTTAGCTAATGCTGTATGACAAATTATCACAAAATCCAGCAGCTTAAAACAATACATATTTATTATCTTACAATGTCTATGGGTCAGGAATCTAGGTATAAGTTCACAGGATCTTCTGTTTCACAATCTCTCACAAGACTAAAATGAACATGTTGGCCCAAGGTCTCTAGTCTCATATTAAGGCTTGACTGGGGAAGGATCTGCTTCCAAGCTCACTCAGTGATTGTTGTCAGCATTCAAATCCTTCTGAGGCCTCAGTTCCTTTCTGGCTTTTGGCTGGAGGCCACCCTCTGTTTCCTTGCTATGTGGGCCTCTCCCACACGGCAGTTTGCTTCATCAAAGCATGCAAACCCAGAAGGCGATAGAGAGAGTCTGCTAGCAAGACAGAAGTCATGATCTGCTTTAGTTTACTAGGCTGCTGAAAGCAATATACCATGAAATGGGTTGACTGTTAATGGAAATTTATTAGATTATAAGCTTACAGTTTTGAGGTTGTGATAATGTCCAAATCAAGGCATCATCAACACAAAGCGTACTTCCTGAAGACTGGCTGGCAGAGATCCTGGACTCCTCTGCCACATGACAAGACACATGGCAGCATCTGCTGGTCTCTCCCTTCTCTTCCAGGTTTCATTGCTTTCAGTTCCCTCTTCCATGGATTTCTCTTTGTCTGAATTTCATTATCTTAAAAAGGACTCCAGTAAAAGTATTAAGACCCACCCTGGGCCATACCTTAACTAAAGTAACCTCCTAAAAACCGACAAACAATAGGTTTATACCCACAGGATAGGATTAGCTTTAAGAACATGCTTTTCTGGGGTACACACAGTTTCAAACAACCACACAATGTTTTTAATCCTGGAAATGACATACCATCACCTTTACTGTATTCTACTGGTTAGAAGCAAGACCCTAGGTCCAGCCTACACTCAAGCAGAGGAGATATTGCATGGGGGCATGACTATCAGGAGACAGAGATCACTGCGGTCCAGCTTAGAAGCCTGCTTATTTCAGGTAGAAGTGGCAGTAAGAGGCTAGATAGCTATCCATATCAGTTGAGTTTACCTCTGTGTTTTTGGCATCTGTTTTTCATGTGGCTTACTCATACTGAGTTTGAAGTCAACTTAAACCTCTTGAGGGAATAAGACAACTGAACTCATAGAACATAAAGACTTTCATAGCTCAAAGTATTTTCTGGGAACCACATTTCACTAGAAGGTTTCCAGGACTGACCCTAGGGAATAGTTTTATATAAGAAAATAATGGCATAATGTAAGACTTGAAAAATACAACAAGATTATATGTTAGGTTTTCAATAACCTTTAAAGTTGAAACACCTAATTCTATAAGTCTAAAAGAAAACACTAATACTCCCACACAGACATATAAAAAGCTCTGAGCACTAGTTTAATAATTTATAGTTTTGGAATTTCATGAATTAGTAAAAATTAAAAGTTGAGTAGGGGGAAAGGGAATCTATTTCTTTGTTTTCTTCTTTTTTATCCACATATCCACAGTAAGGACTTTTAAAAAAATAACACAGATATGAGTATAACAATGAAGAAAAATACATTTTATCACCTCTATCTGGAAAAGTTAAAACAGTGTATACTTTATTTTTAAAAGGTCATGTTTGAATGGAATGGATATAGCCCACTCTATTGACATTACTTTTCTAAATCCCAATAGATCTGAATTTCAAAAGATAGCTGGTACCAGGAGCTTTGAGGAAAAGACTGTGGCCTATAATTTACATCTTTAGCATCTCATCCAAGTGGTATGATATAATGAATCTGACTTCATTTGTGGGTTTGATAACATTTTAACTAATTTTGACATTGAAAATGTTACTTTTAAATTTATTGCTTACATGGCTCATGTTTGATAATGTCTGAAACATTCTGCTTGGTAAACTGAGTCACAACGCCCCCCCAGCCACATGGCTATTCAAAGAGAGGCCTGCCATCCATTTGCAGTGGTAAGTCCTGGCATTTGAGTGACAGGATACTAGGGTCAATTCTGGGAAGTAGGAGATGGATGACATCTAATAAAACAACAAAGTTAACTGAAAAAAGGTAAAATATAATATTTGAGATTTTTTAAAATGCAGTAAACCAATGAAAATGCAAGGGAACAAATTATATATATATATATATATATATCCTATAAAAATAGAGAGCCAATGCAGCCTCAATCACTCTCAGATGAAATAAAAAATCAAATATTTTTAACTGTTCTGCCATGGCTAAGATGACTGCAGGCTACAAAGGGCAATGTGCTGTGTGTGAAAGACCCAAATGCCTAGCAATTTCTACTTGGAGTTTTGTAGGTAGTTGAGTAATAGATCAGAGTTGTGTGTCCATAATCCAGCTATTGTTACAGAAACCACAGACTAGCTTATATCTGCACAGAAGTACAATCCCTCAGCCTGCATATTGACATCTTGTTCTACGGGCTGTAGGAGTAAGGTGGTCAGAGAGAAATGGGGAGAATATAAAGGGAAGGGGAAGAATGGAGAAAAAGGGAGTTTTACCGCCATGTAATATTTCTACTCTCAGCACCCTAAACAAAGCCATTCCTAGAGGAGACAGGATTTTCAAGATAAGAGTAGTGGAAAAGTGACCTTATAGGACCAGAATTCAGCCACAGTGACTTAAATATTAAATAATGGTAAGAATGATCTATGTATCTTGGCCAAAAACAACTACAACTGTATATGTCCACAAAGTCTTTGAGTCTTCTCAGTTCAGAAGGTGGGTTTAATTTCCCATCCTTTGAATGAGGACTGTACTTAGTGATTTGCTCCTAACCAATAGACTGTGGTGGAAGTGAGGCGATGTGACTTCTAAGCCTGGGTCATAAAAGGCATGGTGGCTCCCTCCTGGCACTCTCTCTTGGCTAACTCACTCTGGGGAAAGCCAGATGCTGTGCTGAGTGAACACACAAGTAGCCCTATAAAGGGGACCATGTAGCCAGGAACCGAGACCTCCTGACAAAATCCAGCAAGGAACGGAGGCCTTCTACCAACAGCCCTGAGTGTTCCATCTTAGAAACAGATGCTCCAGCCCCAGTCAAGCCTTCAGAAAATGAGAGTCCCAGTGGACATCTTTTTTTAATATTTATTTTATATAAATGTTACATCAAAAATATAGGGTATTCCCATATACCCCAACCCTTCCCCCTCCCACATTTTCCCACATAAACGTCTTTCATTAGTGTGGTACATTTGTTACAATTGATGAACACATATTGAAGCATTGTACCAGCCAAGGACAATAGTTTACATTATAGTTTACACTTGCCCTGCACAATTTTATAGGTTTTGACAAGATGTATGATGGCCTGTATCCGTTCATTGCAATGTCATGCAGAATAATTCCAATGTCCCCAAAATGCCCCATGTTATACCTATTATTCCCTCTCCCTCCCCTCAGAAACTCTGGTGACCACTGCCTTTATATCAATGTTACAAGTTCTTCCATTGTTAGAATAATAATGTCTACTATAGTCTATAGTTGCATTCCTCCCTTATGTTTATTCATTCCTCAATCTTGAGGATTTGGGGATGGTGATGCCCATTCTGCTTCCACTTAAGAGGGGGCTTAGATCCCATGGGACAGATAGATGCAGTAGTAGATACTCTCTGTTTTTTGGGGATCCATCATCCTTTTATCAGTTGTCCTGGGTGAATCTGATGGACTGGAGAACAGATGTTTGCTGCAGCTCTGCTGAGATACAGGGCTCAACCAGCATATGAGCAGCCAAAAGATTTAAGTCCCTGGGACACATATTTAACAGATATAGTGGTAATTATAGGTTCAAATAAAAGGGGCATAAAAACCATGTGTAGGAAAATTATAAATGTGCCCAACTCTGATACAGTGCAGGGGATAGGTTATCATACATTCCAAGGTAAGGCCTATTGACAGGGCCCAGCAGACATTTTAACTGCACTGTCATGAAAAACCCAAGATTATCCTGAATACCTCACTTGCAAAAACTGAGATTGTTTGTTTTACTCTTCTAAGTTTCAAGCTGCTAAGTTTAAGGTATTATAGTGATTAGGGGAGTCAATAAGTATTGTTTTAAGCTGCATATTATATAACTAATATAATATCTAATGTTCAAAAGAAGAGAGAACACTTGATTATTGATTGGCAAATAAATGCATTTATCAGGGTTTCATGTATGTTTCTATTATCAGCTCCACTCAGTGTTTTCACTGAACTCTGCTACCTTCATTCCAGCTACTGGTGCCCATCAGTGGATAAAATGGTAACCATATTTCATAAGCACAATTCGAAAAATTGCCTTTTTCCTGTTTCCTTGGCCTGATCATTGAGGATCAAATCATAATGTAAACAAATTAAATCTCTTGTTCAAATTATTTTATTGCTTTAAACCTGTCTTTAGTTTATCTGAAGCCTAATTTATACAACCCTTAAGTCAAGGATGACATTATTATTATAATACTACAATAACCAACTTCATTTTAGGAGAGATCTGGAATTATAAAAAGAAAAACTTAGAACTTGCTTCAGATGAGCCCAGACGGCAAAAGACTTACAGTCTCCAAATATGTTTAGGCCTAGAATGTTTGTTTTTAGTAAAAGAATTTAGAGAAGAATAAAATATTCAAAGCAGAGCCTTTATCCATGCACACACAGTCCCATGGGAAACCTCTGTAATATGGGGGGCCTAGGATATAATCTTTTTTTTTTTTGCAATTTTTAAAGAAGAGAAGATGTAATGATTACCTGCTTCCTCTGAAATACTTGACTAGAAGCTCTGTCATCATTATATCTGCTTGAATGGTCTAGGGAGATAAAAAGTCCTGGGTATGGAGATTTCTGGCCAGTGGGAAACATGACAACAGCCCTGCTCCAAGGACCAGTCTGGAAAAGAGGTTACCAGATATCATGATTTTTTTTAGCTGTACAAAGAGAGCTATATATTTCCCCTTTGCATTTTAAGGTAACTTTAAATGTAAGCTTGAGTTTTGAAGACCTTCAACCCTCTTGTTTCAATAGACCTAAGCCTAGGATTTAATGTCCAATGCCAGATCATTTATCAGGCCATTTTCTAGCAGGGCAGCTAACAGACAAAAAGCACATGTGGAGAAAATGACAGAGGCAAGAAGACTGTGGCCTAAGGCAGTGTTTCTAAATCTTGCCATTGCCAGTCTACTACTCTGGACAATAAGAGTAAAGAAATTAGTTTTTCAAGAGGAAAAATATATTCCATTGTTTTAGAAGAGTCCTTTAATATAATTTTATATCTCTCTTATTATTTATCAGGGTATTATAATATCCTTTGTTATTTGAACTAATAATTTTTGTATGGTTTTTAAATGTCCTTACTATATAAAATAAAATATAGTCAACCTTTTTTGCTACTACCTTCTTCAAATTTTATTATTGATCCATGAAATCCATGAGTCTATAAATAATTTGCTTGTATTCAAAATTATGAATGAATGAATGATTGGATAGATAGATGGATGGATGAATAGATTGACGGATAATGAAGCACTCAATCAATAAGTGAATGAGTGAAAGCAATAACAATGATGATAGAGGGTTGGTGGGAGTTAAGGATGGGAAAAAAGTCTTGGGTAAATAGAGGAAACTATAAGTGTCAAAACCCCTTCTTGAATGGGACATTGTGAGGAGACACTTAAGACAAATTTTTGCCATGACATAGTTTATCAGGGCTCTAGCCTCATTGTCTGTAAACTAACTAACTTTATCTGATTCTCAAACTTATCTCATTTCACCTGCAACCAGGGATTTAGAAACTAAATCTGGGGGTTATGTATTCCACGTCCCTACAAGACAGAACATTCTTCAGATGATTTACTCTCACAGTTTGTCTGAGAACATCTTCCATACCCATGTTGTCGAGCCATCTCTGGTCTTCCATAATGCATTCAAATTGCCCTTCAAGTCACAGAGCCCCTAAAGAACATCTTGCCATTTAGACCACTTTATGGCCTCTTTCAGAAGGTTTGAACAGAAGCAGCATTTCCATGAAGGCATAATAAACAGGCACAGTAATGATAATAACCCCAATCATAAGTGAACATTTTTTGAATACCTACTGCATGTTAGGCACCGGTCTACATACTTTGTATGTATGAAGACATTTAATTATTCCAAGCACCTTATTGGAGAGTTTCTATCTCAACCACCCTCTGAGAAAGGGTCTCTTACCAACTTCAGTACTCTGGTGTAGCGCAAGACCCTTAGAATAGAATTTTTCCCAGTTTATGTACTGTTCACATAGTAGTGATGTTTGTCTCTTTTCTCTTGTAAATTTTAAAGCTGGTGCCATGGAAGCCCTTGTGTAAATATAGTTCATCTCCCTGCCTCCTCTGGTACTAATTCTACCCCTGTTCACAGGGAATTTTAGGACCCTCGAGGCATAGCTTACAGAATTAAAATCCCCCCTGGCTTCTTTTCTGCTCTGAACCTTTGTGTTTTGAGATCCAGCAATTGGACCCTAGTCCTATTCCTTATGTCCAAACACTGTCCATCTTATTCTTCGCATCATATGTCTGTCCTTTGGTTTCTTGGATGGTTACCCAGTTTTTATAAGACTGAAATAGCCACAGTCCTGCCCAAAAAACCCCAGTAACTGGACACCAATAATTACTGCTGTACTTCCCTTATGACAATAGCGCTGTCTAAATTTCTGCCTGCTGTCTATTCCTTGAGATGATTGCTTTCTCTGCCCCAGGGAGGTTAGTCTAACTCCCATGACCTTTTTCATTCCCATATGAACTGCTCTTTTCCCAGCCAGATCCTGAATATTCTCTTATTTTGCTCCTTCCTCCCTATTCCTTCTGTAAAGCCAAATACCTCAAAATCAGCAATCCTTGATTAATTTTCCCTTACTGAATATGCACAGGCTTAATAGTCTATTGTTCTTCAATTTAATTTACATCTGTCAATATTAAACTTCATTTCAATTTTCTAGCACATGATTATCATGAGAAAGTTAAATCTCCCCAGGTAGCTGTGTTTGTCCCTTATTATTTGTTTTGTCTTTGGTTAGGTTATAATCAAATTCAATACTTTTATGGTTGAGAGAATTCCCAGAAAAGAGAACAAATATTCTATATATTTTCTGATCCACTGAAAATTCAAAATACTGTGTATCGGGTATTGGGAGGATGACCCTTTGAACTACTTATTATAAATTAGCATTAATTATATTACACAATGTCCTAAGATAAACTGTGTTTTTTGTAAGTCTTAAAGTAGAAAAGTATTGTAACATTTTGCTAAAAGTTCTTTATTTAGATATTTAGATAGATAGATAGATAATATGAATATCTATTATTTTTATAGGCACATCTGTACAAATATGCATGCTAGTAAAAAATGGATCCATTTTTCAGAAATGAGTTTTAGATTCAAGTGAAAGCCAATCAAGGAAAACCGGGCAGTCCTTTGGAGATGTTTGTGATATCACATTTGATATTGGTATGCCCTTGCCTCAGGTCAGTCCCACATAGATTTTCCAGTCCTTTTCCCATGACCACATAGTAATTGATCAGCTTCACTATCTTTTAATAAGTAAGGTATTCCTCTCTGGGTATCCAAGTCACACCTGAAAGATTATAAGATAATTAAATTGATAGGGGAGAAAGGGATGGGTAAATGAGTTTGAAGAAAATAAAAGGGAGAGACAGAAAAAAATGAAAGCATTACAGGAGCAAAACTGTTGCTGAGGAGAATAATAGATGAGTAAGGAAAAAGGAAATAAGGATGCTCCTAAGGGTCACAAAAAAATTGGAAGTGCCAGGAATTACGGTGGAGTCTTCAGAAGAGAGGAGAAGGAATAGGGTAAGGTTCATTCATTCATCTATTGAGCATCTATCAGGTGCTAAGTACTCTGATAGGTCTTTTCTACAAGGTAAAGGAAAACTTTATTTCAGACCTTGTAGAAGTTTGGCAGTTTGATATAGTTATGAATTCCAAAAATAGATATTGGATTATGCTTGTAAACTGGTCTATTAATCTGGGCATGATTAAGTTATGATTAGGGCCACGTCAGTAAGGCATTGAGCCCCACCCCTTGGTGTGTGGGGTCTCAAAGATAAAAAGACATGGCAAAGGACAGAGTTGAAGTAGTTTTGATGTTGGAGTTCTGATGCTGAGTCTAAATGCTGGAGCCCAGGGGAGTAAACACACAGATAACCTTGGTCGTGAGGAAGGAGAGAAGGCTCCAGGAAAAGAGACAAGCTGTTCACCTGACAGTTTACAGCTGGCCTTGTAGAGAGAGGCAAAGCCTAGAAAGCCTCATAGTCTGAAGCTGACCTTGTGGAGAAAACAGAGGAGTTGAGCCTGGAGAGAAACGGAGTCCCTGGAAGAGAGGAATCCAAGAAGCTTGAACCCTGGCAAACATCGGCAGCTGTCTTGCTCCAACACGTAGCAACAGACTTGGTGAAGGAAGAAACTTATGCTTTATGGCCTGGTAACTGTAAGCTTCTACCCCAAATAAATACCCTTTATAAAGACTAACCAGTTTCTGGTATTTTGCATCAGCACCCCCTTTGGCTGACTAATAAAGACCTCAAAAGACTTTGCAATCTGTGGGAAATAAAAGTGCTAGCCAAGAATAGACCTGGAGTATCCTGATGACAGTTATGTGCATTATCTGCTGTTCCACTGGCCCTTTTCCATTAGTTGAAAAAGAATTGGGAAGGACTGTATTATTTTTTTATAGAAAAGACATATAGAAGCTGTTTGTAACTATAAATTGTCACAAAGTTACAGCAAGTTTCTACATATGAATATGATTAATTGGCACCAGGAAAGTCTTTACTAGCCCACATTTGCCCTTTGAAATTACCTTAATGTCCTGTAGTTTCCAGTCTCATTCTTGTAGCATGGAGAAGTAGGGAGACATTATTTTCCTACCCCAGATTTCTTCTGGTCTGTAAAATAGGAACCTGTGATTTCTTGTATGTAAGGGGTAGGAGCATCCAAGTTTCCTTCCATGTCTCACTGGAGAAGCAGTGGCTTATTCGATGAGGTAGTAGGAGGAGAACTTCCATTAATTCCCATTTCTCCATTGGGTAGAGTTATATGCTAAAGGTCTTTATATTTGTAAAGTCTCTGACTCCCTGTCCCTACTTTTGGCAACTGTGAGAAAGCAGTTGTAATCCATACAGCTGGCTGGGTAAGTGCCTTCTCTGCAAAATAACACTTCAGATGGTCTGAACTTGGTGGTGTGTTGGGTGATGCAGGGTGAGGAGGAAACACTTTCCTCATGGACCTCCTGCCTGTTTAGATTCAGCCAAATTCTCTAGTTCATCTTTACCTAAGTGAAATGAATGTTTTAATCCCTGATTGTGTATTTTTTAATCAGTCCAATGTATTGTTCATTTATTTTCCTTAAACCATAACAAGGAGGCTTTCACTCAAATGAAACTGCTATGTGGGAAGACTGGCATATTAAGCTAGAGTGTGCTATTAACCCTGGGTTTGAATGGGTACATCCTTCTAGAGAACAGGGCACATGAGGCCTGCAGGTAACTTATTATTGGGAAAGAGAAGCAGGGAAGCTAGTAGCTTCTGGTTCTGTGTAGGGCACACTGAGCAGTGGGGCCATGGTAGAACTGCTGAATAGGAAAAGAAGACATAAAGGGAAGGGTGAAATGACACCAACATCAGTTGTTTTTTCCCCAGGAAGCGCTCTCATTTTAAGTGTTAGCCAGCACATCTATTTGATAGATGCTTAGAAAAACTTGTGCCCAGGGAAATTCATGAGTAATGTATTGTGATAAAATAATCACTTATCACAAAGGGAGAGTTTCCCCCTGCTCCAACAATAAAGAAATAAAATGTGGAGCAGATTATTTTATGGTCCTCTAAAGATTTCCCTTTACCAAACTTACTTAGGTTTATACAGAGAGTAGGTATTGTTTTAGCCATTTATATAAACGAACCATATATATATATATTTTTTTAAAATATTTATGTAGATGAGCCTTGCCTACTTTGAGGTTATAGAGGAACTGAAGTTGAAAATGCTCTTGAAAACTGGAGGATTTCTTTGGTAAAAGTTGATGTCCTGTGAGTCCATCTGCACTCTAGTGGGAGAATCAGGGTATATTTGGGGAAGTGAGGTAAAGGTTCTAGGTGTGTAAACCTGAGGATTGGAGAAATTAAGTAGTTTACCTAAAGTTAGAGTTTCCACAAACTTGCCACTGTCTTCCTTTAACACTTCATTGTTATAGCCTTTTTCACAAATCAACAAAGTTTGCTAACCTTCCTCTCTTAAAACAAAAATATATATATATGTATATATATATATATATATATTTTAATTTTATTGTTTGTATATATATATATATATACACACACATACATACAATAAAATAAAAATATGTGCCCTGTCTCAGGCCTTGTATAGGTCGGAGGACATCCTGGATCACGAAACAGTTTAACTAAGGGGCCAACTGGGACTGCTGAGACTCTGCCAACTTCTCTAACAGAATGTTTCCTTGGGACTCATTGCCTCGGGGATGGCCGAGACCTCGGGGCA
This sequence comes from Tolypeutes matacus, assembly GCA_026826555.1. Lineage (NCBI taxonomy): Eukaryota > Metazoa > Chordata > Mammalia > Cingulata > Chlamyphoridae > Tolypeutes > Tolypeutes matacus. The sequence continues at coordinate 5,690,697 of JAKSZT010053784.1, read as the reverse complement.
ACAATGCCACCACTTCTCTCCACCCAGGCACACTCATCCCAAAGGGGGGTGCTTGGCCTCCTGTGCAGGACTGGCAAAGGAGTCAACCAAAAATTGGTCTTGCCACTCTTAACCCCTCACTTGCCTACTTTGAGGCTAAAGAGGAGCTGAACTTGAAGATACTCTTGAAAACTGGAGGATTTCTTTGGGTTAGGTTGTTGGTATTCTGTGATCCCACTTGCACCCTAGTGGGAGAGTCAGAGTATATTTTGGGAGGTGAGATAAAGGCTTCAGATGTGTAAAGGGACAAGAAGGTAACTCACTATTCTCTTCCCCACTGCAGGCTTCAGAGGCTGAAGCAAGTTTAAGCTTGAAAAGATGTGATAACTGACTAAGAATGAAGGTCTGTTAACTAATATATTGGGCTGGACACATTAATTACTGAAATGAAACTATCCTTGAGAACAAAGTTACTGAAGGATTTTTTATTATCTGGCAGGAGATTTAGAGGGGAGAAGGAGAAGGAGGTTGGGATGTTTATTCACCTGCCTCCCTACCTGCCAATTGCCACAAGTTGGCCGTGTTCCTTCTGATATCAGTGTAGTGATGGCTCTCCACTGTTGCTAGCCCCAGGATACTGCACCGTCCACTAGTGGTTTCCTATAACCTGTCTGTACCTTTTAAAACAAGTTATCTATGGAACAGCACTCAATTTAAGCATGGCATTTGTTTCCCGCCGAGAACCTAACTGATACAGTGAGGAAAAAACCCATGGTGTCTTCAGAAACTTGGTGAATCAATATCTGAAGTCAGACAGAAAGTTATGGGTGAATGTTTATATGCCACCTCTACTGGGAAACAAGTAGCCATATATGCACACAAAAGCCCAGGAGAATTTTACCAAATAGAACTTTCAGAATCCTTAGTGGAAATCAGTGGAAGACACCATTCTAAACATGTTTGCAAGCATGGCTAGAATAAAAATCCTCAATGTGCAGCACCAGAAAAGTTAAGAAAAGGGTAGGCCATGATCTCACCAAGAACAGAACTCACTGGGAAGATTGTACTCACAGCCAGGTCAGGTAGATGCAAGGACTATAGATCAACCAAGCTGACGCAGAAAACATATCTGCCGGGGGACGGATGTGGCTCAGATGGTTGGGCGTCCGTCTCCCATATGGAGGGACCTGGTTTGATCCCTGGACCTCCCAGTAAAATAAAAAATATATAAAAGGCACATGGGCTGCCAGGCTCTGCGTGCCCGTGAGCCGTCAGGCCCCGAATGATGATGTAACAGAAGAGAGACGCAGGGGAGAGTCAAGACGAGATGCTCGGAAAGCTCCGAAAACCAGAAACCAAGGTGGCGCAGGTGGCAGAACACCTCTCTCCTACATCAGAGGTCTTCAGGATGGAATCCTGGTGAAGACTGGAGGAGGAGGATGAGAAGAGATGGCAGGAAACAGACACAGAGAATTGCGCAGCGAATGGACACAAAACAGCAAATGGGGAAGGGGGGGTGTTTAAAATGGATAAAGTAAATAAATAAATCTTAAAAAAAAAGAAAGAAAGAAAGAAAGAAAGAAAGGAAAAGAAAACATATCTGCCCCTAAGAGAATTCCCAAAGGAAATCACAAAATATACTGCAAGTGGAGAAAGATGGTCTATACTGAACAAAATTCATCTAGAATGAGTTCAAGTTCAAAGACAAAGAGATTGACTCCTACAATATATGCAAAGATGGGAAGGGAATTGAGAGAATTTTTCTAAGTGAATCACAGGAATATATGCTTTACATATTCCCCATGAAATATGCAGATCTATAAAACCCAGGATGATTCCTAGAATTGTAAAAGTTTAAAGCTAAAAGGGTCTTCATGGTTGGTTTAGTTCCCCAAACAATGAAGGAAACTATTCTACTAAAACCTTATAGCCTCCCTGCTTTTTTGCAAAGCAATTCACTTCACTACAGGACAAGTCATTGGTAAAAAGTTCTTTCTTTGGCTTAAGGGTAGGTTTTCCAACTTTGCAATAACTGGAACACACCCTCCACCTAACCCTTTATTTTTAAATGAACAGTTAAACTCAACTTGAAATATAAAACAAAATATAAAATATGAACTAGATAAAAGTAGAGCTCTTGTTAAAGCGTGGATCGTGAAGCCTACCACAGAGAATATAGCTTGAAATCCACTATATTATATTGTAATGTGTTTCCTCTTTTGACCCTCTGGAGCACTACCTCTGTACTAGATGCCATAATCCCTTCATTTGTTAACTTTCTCTAGTGCCTGCCTTGCTAATCCCCAGGCCCAGATCAATTTAACAATGTGTTTCTTGGCTCCTGCTTCCTGGATGCAATACATTCTTGAGAAATCCTACAACTTCAAAGATTTCCAAACTCAACTAGGCTCATAACACTATTTTGTAATCATTTCACTAATAAAGTAATTATTTTACTTTCAAGTAAACTTTCCATTCTTCAGAGCAGCTGTTCTAAATTTTATGATTCTCCTCAAACATTTTACTCCAATTCTATGCATCCCACACTTGGCAAACAACCTCATCTCCTGTTTCAGCACTCCACCTGCTCTTACCACCATAGCTTCAATCATGACTAATACAAGATTACATGCCATATCTCTAATGCCAACTTCCATATTAACTATAATTTCCTTAAATTCTCCACAAGAACAAACCTAATCTCATTGTCGTCTCTTACCTGGCTGCTCCTCTGACAGTCTGTCTTTCATCTCAGTCATCTACATGATATCCCAAAATGGAAATCTCAGTCTATTCTCAATTCCTACTTTCTACATATCCCACAACTACCATGTAAAAATAAATAAGTAAAAAAGAGAAATGAAGAGAAAAAGAAACCAAAGTCTTAGATCTGGCCTCCTTCGTTCCTCATTCGAAAATTAAATCCACTTTCTAACCAATCTCCTTGTCACCAGACCCTCACAGCTCCAATATGCCCTCCAGATGTCAGACTTGATCATGCAATTCCACTATCTAGCCACTTAATGGATCCTCATGGCCCAAAAAAAATAAAGCCAAACTTCCTTAGTAGAGCCCCAACTTGTCTTTTCCGTTTCACATTTTATCCCATCCCAAAGTACTAAACTCCCACATTTGGGCAAACATAGCATGCCCTATCATAATCCTGTGCGCATATTCTTTCTTCTGCTTGAATGTGCTTCCTCCATTTCCACTGGGAAAAGACTCCTGTTGAAGTCTCAGCTGAGTTATCACCAGTTGTAAAGCCTGCCTTCATGCCCTTCTCCAGAATCAATTACTCCCCCTTGTGTTTACTGAGAACTATTCTACATGACTCAATGTATACATCATAATACTGAAATTATTAATTAAATATCTGTTTTTCCTTCCTCTATTATATTCTGTAGCAGTCATAGCCACAAGCGACAAAAATGAAATCTTTCAGATTTAAGTGACAAAAAGTATTTATAGAAAATATCCTGGGTGGTTTTTAGAATTCTTAAAAAAGTTGATGAACCAGGTTTGAAAACAGTCACAAGTAAAGAAGTCTTCATAGCAGTAAGATCCTAGACAAAATCATGTGAATAAACCAGTCAGGGAAGGACTCTGCTGTCCCTATATTGAAGAAAGGGCACCATGGTTTGCACCATCACCATCTTTGAATGAACCAGAACTACTGCTATCATTGCCCTTGGACACTTGATATTGCTACTGTCACAGCAGCTGCCACCATTCCAGAGTAGATTCTCCTCTATTTTTGCTTCTTTTTTTGCCACTAGCTTCCATTTCAAAAACTAGATTGAGTGCATCCTATTGTTTGAGTCTAAGTCATATTCCCATCCTCTTACTGTAAAGTAGGCTAGAAAAGTATCTCTGACTTCTAACATTTATAGTGAGAGACGAGGTCTGCCTCCCCATAGGAGTGATATAGAAAATAAGGAAGGTTTCAGATGATGAGCAATCAATGAACACAAAGATCCACTATGACTACTGGATAAACTAAAAGCTTAGTTCTTTAGTTGCATGTGGCTACTGACTTCCACATTGGACAAGGCAGATATAGAACAGTTCCATCATCTCAGCCATTTATTTTCATTCAACAGGGCTGGCCTAGACAGAACCTCTCGTTTTACTAATGAGCAAACTGAAGCCCAAGGAGGTTAAGGGATTTATCAAGGTCACAGAGCCTGTTAGTGTCCAGTTCATAACCAGATTTCAAATTTCCTGATTCCCTTTGTATTGGTCTACCCATCACAGCTTAATAATTTTGACTTATAGTTGTAATGCTTTCATATTCATTTTGGTTTATTTTCCTTATTTGTGAAAGCCATATAGATCCAAAGTCCATGGATCATTGTATTCATTTTGAGAATGTTGAAGCTTCAATGAAGAGCTTTTGTGGCTATAAAGTCAGTTTCAGAGCCTGGATTAGAACATATATTTTCTGACTCTTTGTATTCAAATGCCTTGTTGCACAGAATATTTAGAGAATTATCTTGAAGTTTGTCAATCAGCCAGTCATAGAAAGGGGACAAAACTCATGCACAGCAGCAAAAGATAGAGAGGATAAGTGTGCCATCTTCAGCATCTAGAGTCTGGATTCTTGCCAATATCTGCAAAGTGGCAGAGGCATTTTCAGCTGATCTTTGACATGGAATGCTACTCTTCAAACATCTCTTGAAGGCTAGAAAGAGCTAGAAAAACAGATCCAAGGGAAATATTTACACCCATACCCACTCAGAGACTCTGGCTTTCTTCCTGCTCAGAGTCACACTTAACCGCTGCCACTAATGGCTGTGAGAGCTATAGAATGCACAGCAGGTCTATTCTCAGGTAGCACTGTGGGAGCTCAGAGGAAGGGACTGGCCCCAGGTAGACAAACATACTTCTGCTCATAACCCCAAAGTGAGTGCACACCTGTTGCCATAAAGACTGCTAGGTTACCAGCCCTCTAAGGATGATTCTAAGGGAGCGGTATTCAAATGCTTTAGTTGTCAGGCTAAATTTCTTCCATAGGATTGGGACACTACTGCTCACACCCCTTGAAATAAATTATGATAATTCAAGACACGCTTATTTTTCTCTCTCCAAACAGCACAATGCTAAATGAATGTGAATGATCAATACATCGAACTCTGACTAATGTAGCTTATAATCCTAAATATACTGTATGTAGATGTCAACCAAATAAGGGCAGGCAGCACAGCTCATAAATAAAGACTCAGCCTCCTCAGGTTCCTTACAAATAGAGTGGTATGTACCTTTTCATCTATTTTAAGGGTTTCTTATGGCTATATCTATAATTGCTCTTATCATATTATAAATGTCAAATATCTTTGTTACCCATTATTCTTTAAGTCTCTTGAGGGTAGGGGATGAACCTCATTCAGTTTTTTCTGTCATTCATTTGATACTATTTATGGGCACCTCTTGTCAACTCGGCAACCATCTACATTACTGTAAACCATACTTAGTCTCCAAGTAAAAACAATAACAGACAAGCATATATATATATTTCTGCCTAACAATGTTCAACTCTCCTGCACACAATCAGAAACACATGAATTCCCTACAGAATAGGGTGCAAGTCCTTGGATAATATTCACTCTTAAACTTGACATCCTTAAATATTATGACATGAAACTAATACACCTTGTCATATGATAAGGGAAAAGGTTGGGGAAGAAAACAAAGAAATTCATTTTGTGTACATATACAATCATACTCATAATGAAACAAGGAAGAAAGATTCATGACCATTACAGTCCTAGTTTCTGTAATTGGTTATGTAGTCGAAGTTCATATTTACCACTACCTTCTTCCACTAACCATTCCATGTTCCCATTACCCTCAGCAAGCACTTCAGCTGGCCATGGTTCTTTGCCTGGTGGGGTGACCCAAACTTTCATTCCTGAAGATTCTGGGCCATTGTAAGCTAGATGAGTGAGATAAGCTGACAACTGAATTGTTGGGCACAAAGAAACCAGAAACTGATTCTGGAAATTCCAGCCTCTGGAAATCAAGTCCCCAGAAGTTAGTGCCACATTTGAAGACTTAACTAAACTTGGAACTTGTAAATCAGGATTTAATATGCAGTCATCTAGGAAAGATTTGTGTAAAGTCTTACTGTCTGATGGCTTGGACCCCTGCCTCTTGCATGCTAAACCAACTTTTTAGAGAGCTGTATGAACTAAACCACTGTCAGCTTGGACTAAAAGGGACATGGAAAGGAGAGATTGAAGGGGAAACAGCTTTAAGAGGAAAACCATGGAAACTGAGATCTGGAATTAAGACACCACCTTGGGCCAAGAGAGAAACCCCACCTGTGTTTACTGAGAGGGTGAGTTTGCCCCAGCACTTGAAGAGGATGGATGTTCCCATCCAATGTTCGGGGACAATTTTGCCTCCCCAGGGTGCAGAGAGAGGGTGGAGTACTTTCCTCAAGGATTAGGGCAGTTAAGGTCAGCACCCCATATGTCTGAGAGGGGTGGACCTGTTCCCCATGGATTAGGGGAGGCCAGGTTGTCAACTCGTTGCTCTGAGAGGGTTGAGACTGTATGCCAAAGGTTAGGGAGGATGTTGTCTTTAGTTCACTCTACTAGGGGGGCTAAGACTCTAACCCAAAGATTGGGTAAAGTGTAGCAATCACCCCAACACTCTTAGAGGGTGAGGTCTGGAGCTTGGCCAACATCCAGATGCTTGATGAGGATGAAACCAAGAAAATGGCCATTGGGCAAGCCTGTGGAAAAGGTGAGTTCCCATAAGGCCCTAGGGAAAAGAAACCATCATCTTAAGAATGACTCTTAGGTTTTGACATATAATGAAGTATGTCCTGCAGGTTTACAGAACTGTAGAAGACCCATGACTCATGCTTCCCTCCCAGTTTCTCCTTATGATAATGGAAATGTTTATCCTTTGTCTGTCCATTTGTGTATTGGAAGCAGATAAATGATTTTGTAAGTTTCAGAGGTTTACAGCCAGAGGGGACTTTGCCTCAAGACAAACTGTATTTCTTTAAACTGATTGTGATATGATTCTGTATTTAGCTTTGTATTGATTTAAGTTTTTTTTTTTTTTTTTTTAATATTGTAATGTCTTTTTGGAATTCAGAGAGTTGAGTGTGGTAGTTTGGCATTGTTTATGAATTCCAAAAATAAATATTGAATTATGTTTGTAAACTGATTTGTACCTGGGTGTGATTAAATCATGATTAGGGCTTTGATTGGACCACATCAGTAGGACTTTGAGTCCCTACCCTCTTGGTGGGCAGGGACTCACAGATAAAACTACATGGCAGAGCAGAGGAGTGGGTTGGAGTTTTGATGCTGAATTTTGAGCTGGACCCCAGGAAGTAAACACACAGGGGAAGAACACAGAGGAATAGAGACAGCTCCACAGACACGGCAGAGGCCCCAGGAAGAGAGACGAGCCGTTCGCCTGATAGTCTACAGCTGGCCTTGTGGAGAGAGCAGGGCAGCTGAGCCTGAAGAGAAACAAGTCCCGGTAAGAGAGCCTGGACTCTTGGCAGATGTTGGCAGCCATCTTGCTCCAACACATGGCAACAGATTTTGGTGAGAGAAGTAACTTACGCTTCATGGCCTGTAACTGTAAGCTTCTACCCCAAATAAATACCCTTATAAAAGCCAACAGATTTCTGGTATTTTACATCAGCACCCCTTTGGCTGACTAATACATACCCCAAATAAATACCCTTTATAAAAGCCAGCACATGTCTTTTACTTTGCATTGGCAGCCCTTTGGCAAACTAAAACAGAAAGTATTTCAGATGAGATGATGGTTGAGCAGAAACCTAAGTGAACCTAGGAAGTAAATCATAAAAGTGTTCTGAAGAACAGCAAGTGCCTAGTTCAACATATATTCACTAATATAACATAGTTATTGGTTGCCTAATATGTACCAAATACCAGAGAGAGAGAGAGAGACATGAGAAGACACAGATCCTGTGCACAAGTATGTGGATCAAATACACAAAGACTAAAGAACATAAAAGTTCAGAAGGAACTGACTAACTTCAATTCTGCTACATAGCTTATGTACTTGTCAGATGTAGAGGACTCAACAGTCCTTTCCTTTATCACACAAAGTTTATAATACAATCTGTGTGCCTTAAACATCCAAATCTGTTTGAATTAATTCAAATATAAATTTTTAGTTTAAGGATTGTCAAAAAGGCTTTCCTACCAGCATGTACTACCACAAGTCCCCAATTAGAAGTTAAGGTGATAAGATGAAGCATTTCTCACCTTAAGGTGGTGAATTGCCTCAGCAAAATCATGCTGTAAGCCAAAAACCAATCACAAAGACGATAAGCCAACCTCCAGTTAAACTGGAAAATTAGGGAGGTATGACTCCTAACAACTGCTCATTTTCACACTAAGGCAAGAATGCTAAATGGGCCTTCAGACACTCATCAATAGTTTTCAGGCTGGGAAAATCTTGGAGGAGAAACCAAAGACCTAAAGCAATAGGAATCAAGTAGCTAGAAGATGATGGAGAGGGAAGATGAAAGATAATGAAAGAATAGTCCTAATACTGTTACAAGGAAAGGTTACTGGAAAACAGAATGATCACTGGCTGGATTTGCAGCTATTTATAAGTTGAGTCCATTAAATGATGATGGTATTCATATATATACAGAATCCAACCAATTCTTTCTCATCACTGTCATTGCTACCACCCTCATCCAGGCCACTATGGTCTGTCATTTGGGTTATTGATATACCCTCCCCTACCTGGTCCTCTGCTTCTGCCTTTGCGTGGCCACTCCTTTGTACACTATTCTCCAGGGCATCTATCTCCTCCAGGGTGAAAGCCACAGCTGTTACGAGGGCCTACAAGGCCCTATATGTCTGTACCACCCCTTTGCCCTCATCTCCTTTTACTCTTCCCTTTGATTACTCTGCTCCTGCCACACAGCCCTCCTTGCTGTTTCTTGAACATGCTAGGCATGTTTCCTCCATTTGGAATGTTTCCTTTCATGGAACTCCCCATGGCTTTCTCTCTCATTCTGTTCAAGACTCAAATATCATTTGTCTGAGATTTTTACCATTTATATAAATAATAAGCTACCTTTCACCCCCATTCTAACCTCACCCTCCCTGTCCCCTTGCCTTTTTTCATTTTTCTTCGTAACAGTTACTACCATAAAGCATACTAAATAGTTATTTGCTTATTTGTTCATTATCTATCTTCCCTCACAAGCATGGAAGCTCCTTGTGTCCATTCTTTATCTGTTTTGTTTTAGGTAAATTTTTGATGAATTAATGAACATGAAGAAAAACAAGGAGGTGAGGGATAGAGTGTCTAGATCTTTCAGTTGAGACAGAAACAATTCATGAGATACAGAATCTGAGCACAAAAGAGAGTACAATAATGGTGATGATGAGGATGCGGATGGTGATAACAACTATCATTTGCTGATATTTTACTAGATACTGTACTAAATTCTTTTCAATGCCTTTTTAATCCTCCCTTAATCATAAGAGGTAGGTCCTATTTTTATCTCAATTTTATAGATAAGAAAACTGAGGTTTTGAGGACGTAGATAAGTTGGCCAAAGACACACAGTAAGTGTAAGAGCTAAGATTTTTAACCCAAATCTGTCGCCAAAGCCTGTATTGCTAACAGTTAGGCTAACATCTCTAAGATACTTCAGTGCAGTGCAAAGGTGTTATAGATTGAATCATGTCCCTCACAAAGACATGTTCAAGTCCTACCCCCCCATCCTGCAGAAGTGAATGAGATCTTTAAAGATGTTTTTAGTTAAGGTGAGACCAAACTGAATTAGGGTGAGACTTAATCCAATATGACTGGAGTCCTTGTAAGAAGAGGATATATGGGCACAGAGTAGGACACAGAAGGCCATATGACAGACAGAGACTGAGCTATGGATTTCTGGCAAGCCACCACCAGAACACTACAGACTTTAGAGAAAGTATGACCCTACTGACACCTTGATTTTATACTTCCAGATCCCCAAACTGTGAGAAAATAAAGCCCTGTAGTTTAAGCCAACCAGTCTACAGTATCTGTTATGGCAGCCCTAGAGAACCAAGATGCAGGGTCTGCTGAGACAAAACAAAACAAAACAAAACAAAAAAAAAAAAAAAAAAAAAAAACAAAGACAGCATAAAGTAATAGTCCAAGAATAAAACCAGACCCATGGAGTAAAAACAGAGACCTCTTTATTATATGAATAACCTATAAACTTGATTCAGTAAATAATACAACAAAGAAGCAGCAAAAATATGCTAGAAAAAAGGCAATTAAAATACATATAAAAGAAAATAACTCTTCAGGCTTGGATTATTTAATTCTCAGTTTATTTGTTATATTCTAAGATTTTGGCAAACTGACCCTTTTTTAAATTGTCCTCATTAATAACTGCCAATTTTGCATCATTTTTCTTCCATATTCAGTTTCCTCATGAAAACATGTCAGCTTGGCTTCTGGTTCCATTAGTCCTGTTTTTCTGCAGCCACTCTATTTCAACTTAAGTGAGGGCTGTCATTTTCTACAAAATAAGTGGATGAGAATTTTTTTTTTTTTAATTTAGTTTCACACTGATAAGATTGGTGTGAAAAAGCTAAAGGGGCAATTATTTTAATGAAACATTTTTTGCCTTAGTAGAAGAGCAGTTTTTAAAATTAAAATGCTGGAGAGATTGGAGCAAAATGAACATTCTCCTGCACTATAAATTGAAATGGAGATTGATATAACCTATTCAAAAAGCAATGTGGCAAAATGCTCAAATCTGTTGATCTAATAATTCTACTTCTGGAACTCTAGTCTGAGGGTAAAATTTGGAATAGAAAAAAGTATACATAAAGATATATACTTTAGCTTATTCACAAGAGAAAAATATTAATAGCATTCTGAATTTCCAACAGTAGGAGAATGCTTAAGTAATTATGTTACTAAAGATAAAATATTTACATTGCCATTGAAAGTTACAAAGAGTTTACATTCACATGATGAATTTATGTTTCCCTGTTAAATGCATAAGGCAGGATAAGTATTTAAAATTAGACTTCAATTATGTAAAATTATGACAAGAGAAAGCGGAAGGGAGACAGGGAAGAAATACATAAAATGTTTGTTTCTCTGTAGTAAATATGAAGTGAAAGTTTTCACTCTACATTCTGTATTTCAAAATATTTATAAGTAAGCGTTATTTGCACACGTTAACGTAATTTGTTTTTTCTTTTTTTTTTTTTTTCCTTTGGAGTTTTTTGTTTTGTTTTCTTTTGTTTTTGAAGAGAAAAGATAGCATAATAATAAATGCAACCAGGCTAAAATTCCAAAAAACTATTTGATAATAAATCATTGTTTCAGAACTTCTAATGAGCTAAGAACATATTTTCAGTAGAAAAGTCTCCCTTTTCTTCAACCTTTAGAGAAAGAACTAGACAAATAATGTATTGTTTTGATGACAAACACTCCTGCTTATTATAAAAAAAAAAAGAAAGAAAGAAAAGTTGGAAAGAAGGGAGGGAGGAAGGGAGGGTGGGAAATAAGGGAAATGTTCTCAGTTCTCCAATCCGTCTGTTAATATGGGCAAGAAACAAAACTTCTTGGCACTTTGGTTTCACATCTGTAAAATGGGAGTAATGATAAATTATGGTGTAGTGGTTAAGAGCACAGAAGACACCATAGCTTGATTCTAAAGTGAAATAAAACTCTGTGGCCATATGTTCTGGGTTCAAATCCCAGCTCCACTAAGTATCAGGTGTATGATTTGGGGCTTAGTTTCTTGTCTTAGTTTTCAGTTCTGCAAAATTAGATTTAAAAAAAGAAGACATTAGCTTCTTGAAAGTTAATGGGCTTAGAAAAATATCTGATGCATAAAGGCATTAAAAAGTGTTAAGTATTATTCTTAACCTTATAAAATAATGAATTGTATTCACTTGAAATAGCAATACCCTTCTCCCAATACCCTTTTCTTACAGTTCTGTAGGACAGAAGCATGACACTGGTCTCACTGAGCTAAAATCAAAGTATCAGCTTGGCTTCATTGCTTTCTGGAGGCTCTAAAAGAGAATCTATGTCCATGCCTTTTCCAGCATTACTTGGCTCATGGCCCCTTCCTCCATCTCCACAGTCAGAAACTGCAGATTAGGTCTTTCTCTTGCTGCCTTCTCCCTTGTTTTCTGCAGCCAGGAAAGGCTCTCTGCTTTTAAAGACTCTTGTGATTAGATTGGGACCACCAGGATAATCCAGGATGATCTCCCCCTCAAGATCCTTCACCTAAATCACATGTGCAAAGACCCTTTTGCCATGTAACATATTCACAGGTTCTGATAATTAAGGCATGAACATGTTTGGGGGTCATTGTTCTGCCTCTCACACCTTCCCAGTCCACACAGATATAGACACACATGCACAGTACATGTGTTATGGTTTTACCACATCTTTCTCTTTTATTTTCACTCAATAAAGCAATTCCATAATGTCACAAAATAGCTATAATGAAGTATTTTGCCTTAACTCATTATCTGTAAGGAAAATAGAGACTCCACTTTAATTTGCCACAGCCATAATTTATGGGGACACTGGAGCCAGGGCTACATTTCAGGATCTCATGCCAGGACCGATCAATTATGACGAAATGAGCCCTGTAGCTCTTTCCAAAATCAATGATGGGTTTTTTTGTTTGTTTGTTTTTGTTTTTAAATTTTTTGCTTTATTTTTTAAACTCCAGGTCAGGTAGTCAAGGAAATCCCTAATGATAACAGGAGTGGCTGCTGCCCATTCCTGAGTGATGTTTACTCAAGATATCTCCCTTGTTCTTTGATACATTAGATGTCCACCTCAATATAGACCTCACTGCCCCCAAACACTACTCTTACCTCTCCTTCCCCACAATTCATCCTTTTCAGCATAATCTTGGAGAATTCTTCAGTGGATTTTTTTTTTTTTTTTTGCCATTATAAATTTTATATCATATGAGAGTCTAAAAAATTAGATCATTCTTCCTTAAGGCCAGATGCCAAGACCTTCATAGTTTTGTAACACACTGCAGTGCTTTGCACAGAGTAAAATTTGACTATTATAACACACGTTGAAATAAGAAATTCACTGACCACCAAGAAGCAATATAACTCATCAGAGCAAAGCAAATTTATCAATCCTTCCAATCCTGTAAGATTTGGCATAAATGCATACAGTTTACCTCTCCAAGTCTGCATTTGCTTATTATTCAAATTTCATAAGGATACAACATTTAATTAGATGCACACTGTCATTTTAACAACTTTCATATTGGCCCCTTAAGTTGTACCTTTTGAATCAGCTTCAACAATCTGATGACTGTGATAAGCCGAATATGAAATACAGTTCTTTTATATTGTGGTTCCTTTCTTTAAAAGAGATAAGGTATCCGAATATTCTCGCTGTCCTGATTTTGTGATAATTAAGGTAGGCTAAACATTCGCTATATTAGAAACCATGTATGTGTCCCCAGACCTAATTTTTCTCCCTAGGTCTGGCTTTTAGAACACAGGTGATAAACTAAGCCTGATTTATTATATGACCATCCTGTATGGGAAAAGACTGTAACTCTGGGTATCTTTGGTCAACCTTAAGAGATATAGCAGGGGGACAGATGTGGCTCGGGTGGTTGGGCGTCCGTCTCCCATACGGAGGGACCTGGGTTCAATCCCCGGGACCTCCCGGTAAAAATCAAAAAGAAAAATATAGAAAGTGCGTGGGCCACCAGATCTTGTGTGCAGGTGCGCCATAGGCCCTGCGAGTGGGTGAACCATTAGGCCTCTCGAGCGGGTGAGCCATCAGACCCCGTGTGTGGGTGCGCCACCAGGCCCCACGAGCCACGCAGCAAGATGATGACCTGAGAGTGACACAAGGGAGAGCCAAGATGAGATACACCAAAAAACCAGGAACTAAGGTGGTGCAGGTGGTAGGACACCTCTCTCCCACATGGAGGTTCCAAGGATCAAATCCCAGTGAAGACAGGAGGAGAAGGGTGAGAAGAGAGGGCAGGAAATGGACATAGAGAGTTGTCTAGTGAATGGACGCAGAAAGAGCAAAAACGGGGGGGGGGGGAGGACGGAGGAGGTAAAAATGGATAAAAGTAAATTAATTAATTAATTAATTAACCCTGAAAAAAAAAGTATAGGGGAGGAAGATACAGACTATAGTTAGTAGTAATACTGTGACAATGCTCTGTCATGATTTGTTAACAAATGTTTCACAACGATCCAGGGTGTTTGTGAGGGGGTGATGTGTGGGAGCCTTGTATGATGTTATGCATGTTTGTTTTGTAAGTTCACAATGTTTATTAACACTTATAGTTTATGTAAGTTCATGTATGAATGCTATACTTCAACAAATTGTTTAAATAAATAAATAAATAAAAGAGATAAGGATTATTGGTGTGAAATTCCAAAATGAACAGTTTCTCTTTTTAAAAAGGTATCAAGTAACAAGAGTTGCCTTCTTATCTAGATGTCTCAAGACTCACAGAGTAAAGAAACTGGTTTATAGTGTGAGAAATGGCAGACACATCAGAATACATTTGCACTCATAAAATGTGGAATGTGAGTTTCCAAGAAAGATAAATGGATATGAGGCAAATGCTGCCATTATAGTTTATCCTACTGGGAGACAGAAACTGCTTAGTCAAGAGCAGTGATACATTTGCCACACAACATTGGTTAAAACCACTGAAATAGGAGGAAAAAAAATTGCTAAGGGGAAAATAATATCCACGAGCCAAAAGCAGAAGCAGTGTTGTCCCTGGGAATAGGGTGGGAAAACTCCTGGCAAATTGAGAGCTGCTGTCTCAGCATGGGGTATGTACTTGTACTGATCTGAGCTCCTAGATTAGAAGACCATAAACTCATCTGGCAGTTTTGATCACCCTGTTTGCAAAAACTGTTAGGACTATATCACACCCAAACCACTGGTTCTTCTGAACTGGAAAACAGCACATTAGGTTAAAGCTGAACTCACAGGGAAATGTCACAGCTCATATACTTCTGCAATCCATTCCATAGCAATAGGACCAAAAAAGATCAAGATATAAGTAAATGTGAATTAGGTCAATGTTCACTGTAGAAAGTCATCCAAATTCTTGGACTATTCAGCTTTAGATGAACCCTGTCAAATCCACATAATAAGGAAGCCGGTTCATTATTCTTCACACAAAAACAACATATGAATCAACAAAGACACACAACCTGTATCAAGTTGTACATTTCAATACCTATTACATAGCTATTTAACCATAAGTCTTGCTAATTCCTTGTAAAATGCAAAAACACTACAGAGCACTAGCAGAAGCCCTTAAAAATGTTACCTGATAAATGTTGGTTCAGTAGATTGAGTAGCATTAACCACAGAAATTAAAAAAAAAAAAAAAAAAGCTTGTATATTTCCATCTCAAAGTGAATGGACACCGAAAGAGCAAAAACGAGGTGGGGGGGGAGGAGGGAGGAGGTAAAAATGGATAAAAGTAAATAAATTAATTAATTAATTAACCCTCTCCCCTGCTGTAGCAGTCCCCAGAATAAAGCCATCTTAGCCTGTTTAACATTTTCCATTGTCTGGTGCAGTTCTTTCTTTGGCAGGGGCCAACATAGAAAAAAGAAGAGCAGAAAGACAGTGGCTGCGTTCTAAAATATCATTGGCTCCTTTATATCCAGCCAAGTATGAAGGTAGATCTACTTCCCTGTACTTTTCAGTTATATAAACTAATATAATCCCTTTTTTCCCTTAAGTTAGCTTGGGTTGGATTTAATGTCACTTGCAGCCAAAACAATCTTGACTAAACCACACATACTAACATTTTATATGTATTTGAATATAGATTATTACTTCCTCTCCATAGTCTTCTGTTATTCCATACAGACATTCTCAGTTCCTTTATGTTCTACTTAAATTAAAAATGTTTTCCAAATCTCTTAAAATTGTGGTCACTATGCTCCTTAATGTCTGAGTAAAATAAGAATAAAAATAAAAAAATTGCTAATGCAAAAAAAAATGTATAAAAAGAAAATATACAAAGAAACCTCTAATCAACTTTATGAGAAGAACCATTTACAAACACTTTAGAAATCCTACTTGATATCAATTAACCTGCCAACTTTAATCTTGGTTATCTCATCAATAAATCAGGTTGCCAAAGAACCTCTACTTGGCAATACTTTATTAGAAATTCAAGTCATCATATCCTTCAAAATGATTCAACTATATACATTTTCTAAAATTCCTTTATTATAATTTTTCACCAATTTGAAAGAACTACCCTCAATTAATTGAGATTTCTAAGGTTTACTACTTAACTAATTAGATAGGCATTTTCACACTTAAAGTGTGCAATCTGATCTCATATTCCAAGCATAATCCTACATTTTACAAAAAAAAATAAGACATGATCCCTTAATTTAAGGATTTTATGCTTTCTGGGTTAAAAGAGTCATATCTCACAAAGATTATCATCACCACCATTAATTGCAAGGATATCATTCATTTACCAAGTGCTGAAAAGTCTTGGTGCAAAATGCTTTGCAGATATGGTTTCATTTAATCCTCTGAACCTCATGACATCGTATTATTTTCCCCAATTTACTGACAAGGAAATTGAGGGAGGGAGAAATTAAGCAACATACCTGAAGTCACACAACTTACAGATGACAAAGTCATTAATGGTATATGGGAACTCTGTATTTTGTACATGATTTTTCTGTAAACCTACAACTTCTCTAATTAAAAAAAGATATAACTAAGTCTGTTTCTAAAGTCCATGTTTTTAATCCACAACACAAAGTGAAAAAGCACTAGGGCTTGGTGAGATTTTTTTAAAGGAATAGCATGTCATAATGAGTTTCTTTTCATACTAGAAAGCAAATGAACAAATTTAAGAAAAATCAACACATCAAATATATTCTTGGAAGTTATGCTAAAAATTTGTTATGGTCATTGATGACAATCAGAACCTAAGGAAAAGTCCTTATTATACTAGATCATCTAAGCTAATTATGAAAATAGTTCTTTGTCCCTGGTCTTTCTTTTCCATGTTCCTTTACCCACTAGATACAGCACATTCGTACTTCCTCAATCCTTAAGATACCCTGCATGTTTGTGCTATTCTGCTTTCATTCCTAAGACACTCTTCAAAATCTATCCTTAAGAAAAGAACCCTGGAATAGTAATTTATACTGTGGTCTGAATGTTTATCAATGTTACTATTTGCATTTTGCCTTATTTCTGACTATGAAATAAGTCTTAATTTTTTTTTCCATCAGCCAGTAGCTGGCTGTATATTTGTGTAGAAAAGGATGCTGAGGGCTCCAGAATTGCACTGCATAAACAAACTATATATACAACCTCTGAGTAAGCCAGGTGCTGCTGATGGACAGGACCAACCTGATTTGCTTCTCTCTGCTCTTCCTTCTTCTGTATTAATCTGATTTTCAAAGAGGCTCTTTCTTCCCTCCCCATGCACAAGATGGTGTTCAGAGGCCAATTACAACCTTTTCAAATTTCTTGCCAAGGCTATTAACAAACAAGAAAAGCAAGAGAATTTCATTTCATGACTTTAAATTTTCTCACCTCCCCCCTGACAGAGGTGTTAATGAGCACTGAAATTACCAAAAGGCATACAATATGCAAATAATTTTTCAATTGAATAAAGAGATACTGAAAAATTGAGTATATAACAAAATTTAAATTATTATTTTACTGTATATTCCCAAATGAGAAATATATTAAAATTGGATGAAATACAAATTAATACTGATTTCTCAACTAAATAATTTTGAGTTCTCTCTCTTTCTAAAAATATAAATAAATAAACACACAAACACACATTTTGGGGCAGGTAATTTTAAATTACATTTCATTTTTCTTTGATATCCTCTCTTTTTCTACAATTTAAGCATATTCATGAGCAAATTCAACTGGAATAAACTGAAAAGAGCCATTTGGGGAAGGGCCTTAAAATAAATGTCAATACTTTATGACATGTTTCCATTTGTATTTATATTATGATAATATAATATACATACATAATATTATGTTCCTTTAAAATGTCCAAAAGGTTAATATAGGACCTAAAATAAAGACATCATATTTTTAAAAAGTATTATTTCAAGACATTACATTACACAATGACCTGAAAACATTGATAATGTTAACAAGATCTCACTATTTGAAGATTCCCTGTCTGCTATGACACTTAGAAATACCATGAACAAAACAATACAGACAGCAAGACTGGGCTGGAAATTCATCCTGTCAAGCAATGCATAGGTTTGTCACGATTTTGATGTGTCATGTATGCATATGCTATTTTTCCTTTGGCAACCTTTTTATTTTTTCAATGTTCTAACAGACGGCTAAGAAATAACAAGTATTCTTTTGTTTGCCAGATTTTAGGCGTTCTGGAAGACATTTTAAAGCTATGTGCATTCAATTCACTTTATTCCAAGTTGCAAACATAACATCTTTATAAAGATTTGCTCTCATCTGTATAGGAGCAGCATGAGGTGATCGTTCACTGGAGGGTGGACTCCTTGTTAACGGAAATTAAACAGTCAAATCCTGAGCTTTGTCAGAGGAACATGCTGCTCAGGAAGCCTAAAGGCTCCTAAGTCCCAACTAAACTGAGAAATTTGTTTACAAAGTGGATCAATCTGGAAATTATTCCTTCTTTCAGAAGTAATAGTATTTATAACCTAAAATTCTGTCTGATACATAATAGGTGATCAAAAAATATTTGTTGATATAGTCATTTAACCTTGAATAGCCTGGGCCAAAAAAGCCATTAGACAATCAGCAAGACAGAAAAAAAGAGAAATCCATACCAAAAATAATGCCCCTATATTCCAGAATCCTGGGTTTCAAAAATTCCTTGTGATGAGGAATTAGAAATTCATCTGAATACACTACCGTGTGACATTTACAGGTTGTGTTTGGCATGCTTTATATGCATCCATTCCTCTTGGAGAGCTGCCCTGGTGCTGATTTACTTAAATGTGATTTATCTAAATTTTTAATATTTAACTATACAAATCTTTTACAAGACTGAGCAGTCCAATTCACATATATTGTTCTCATGGCCAATAAGGCAATACAAAAGAGCAAACACTAGTGAATACTCTCTGCTTTTGAACATGGATCATTGTTTTGTGCTTTCTCCAGCTGCATGGCTCTCACTAATCTGTTTGCTTACCCCACAGTGGCCTCATGTCCTGTTATTATTTTGTCTTCTGGTGAAAACATAATATACAAGTGGCAACAAAGGATAAGAAAGCATAAATGTGCTAGAGAGGCTGCAAATGTTCCAAAGGGCCGTATCATCCTGCATGTTAAAATCCAGATTTAATAGCAGCTCCGGTCATTTCCCAACAATGTTCAAGGAAAAAGAGATTAACAATCAGTATATAATTGTAAATAGGTAAAAGTTATTTGGCATGATGATTCTTATAAATAATGTTTATAATAAATATTATTGTAGCCTTGGAGGTAAACAAACACCATGTATGGACAAAAACAGAATAAACTATAAATGGAGACATATCAGGTATCTGAAAGGATTTGAGGAGAAAGGAAGAATAAAGTATAATTCTGGGAACACACCTAGTTAAGAACTGTACTAACACAACTGTGTATAGCACTGATTCAGTTATTTCATCCATTTCCAAGATAAAACTCACCTCTATCCTCCCAACACACTCAGAGGTAAGGGTATAGCTCTAATTCCACAGTATAAATTTCAAGGCATTTCAATAAATCCTTTCCTAAATTTAAAAAAAAAAAAAAAAAGTACAGCTGTTGATACACATAACTACAAAATTAGACAAGAAGGTTTCTGGAAATTTCAGTAGTTACTTAGTCATAAATATTGGATGTAGGCATAAAAATACCTCCTGAGTAAAATAGTAGTATTTCATATTGAACAATTTCATATTGAACAGTGTTACATTTTAAAGAGCATTCTTCTATAACCTCCCAAATTTTCAAGGGGAGAAGAGTGAATTTTAAGGGATGAAAGGTAAAGCTTTTCTCGACAGATCAAAGCTTCTATTGCAAGAATAATTCTCCAGTTCAAAGGTTTAAAGTTTTCTGAATAAGTAAAATATGAACATGACTGTACAGAAACTATAGACATGGTTAACTTTGCATCAGAACCTCTTTTGTTTTGCTGGAAACAAAACAAAAATAAAGTCTAGTACAAACTGGAAATACTTTTGAAACAAAATCACAACTTGCTAACAATAAAAATTTGCAGTTTCTGGGGGGAAAAAATAGCTGTTTAAAAGATTTAAAATAAGAGATGGGATTACCTGAAGATGAAAATGGCAGAGCACTAGTTTGAAACCCTCCCCATCATGTGGAGTCAGAAAGGTCCTCAGCAGCTGGAAAATCTTATGAGAAAATACACTCATACTGATGCACTTGGTGTTCAAGATCACAATTTTTCAAAGGTTCAATAAAATATTGTTATCAATTTTTATGATGATTATAAGTTTTTTTATTTTTGATAGCTGTGGTGGTTTGGAACTCTATATACCCCAGAAAAGCATGTTCTTAAAGTTAATCCATTCCTGTGGGTATGGACCCATTATAAGTAGGATCTTTTGATGAGGCTACCTCAATGAAGGTATGACCCACCTCATTCAGTATGGGTTTAATCCTCTTCTTGGAGTCCTTTATAAATGGGATGAATACAAAGAAAGAGAGAAAAGCCATGGAATCAAAAGACAAAAAGCAGCAAAACCCAGAAGAGAAGAGAGAGATTAGTAGACACTGCCATGTGCCTTGCCATATGATGGAGGAGTCAAAGATGGCCGGCAGCCTGTCTTTGGAAAGACCTTGATGATGCCTTGATTTGGACATTGTTCTCAGCCTCAAAACTGTAAGCTAATAAATTCCCATTGTTAAGTCAACCCATTTCATGTTGACTTTCAGCAGCCTAGCAAACTGAAACAGTAGTGTTTACTCTTATTTTTGTAATAATATTTTACTTTTCAAAAATTCATATGCTAATACATTTAATAATCCTTCTGCTAACAAATATTTAAATTTTGTTTTTAATAATTTTTTAGTTTACCGTTTCATGTTTTATAATTCACTTATATCTTCTTACATTTGAAATATATCAAATATTATGTGACATGTTTAAAGTACTATTTCTAGACATAATTAAAATTAAATGTCATGGGTAACAGCCATACTTTGATATTAACACAAAATAAATACTAAAACACTGTCATTGTCATTTTATTTTAGCATTGCAGTCACTAGAAGTATGACCCCTTCTCTCTTTCTCAGTGTTTTAAGTTCAGCAAACCACTTTCTCCCAACTACATTTCTCCCTCCTCTTGTGATGTCAGAGCTTTGAGGGAATGGAAAGAAGCTTTCTCATTTGATAGCAGATACCTTTAGCTTAGAAGGAGAGAGGAAGCCACAGATTGCTACATAGTAGCAGTGGTGGGCAAGACAATGGATAAGAAGCCTTGAGTCAGACACACAGACCATTGTGCTCACCAACATTCCGTAACTTTCCTCCAAGAGCACTCTGAGAGAAATGGCTTCTGGGATCCATTCTCACAGTGTATTAGTTAGCACAAAGGGGTGCTAATGTGAAATACCAGAAGTGGGTTGGTCTTTATAAAGGGTATTTATTTGGGGTAGAAGTCCACAGTTACCAGGCCATAAAGTGTATATTTCTTATCTCACCAAAGTCCATTGCCACGTGTTGGAGCAAGACAGCTGCCGACGTTTGCCAGGGTTCAGGCTTCTTGGGTTCCTCTCTTCCCGGAGATGCGTTTCTCTCCAGGCTTAGCTTCTCTGTTACCTCCACAAGGTCAGCTGTAGACTATCAGGCGAACAGCTTGCTTCTCTTCCAATGGGGCTTTCTCTCCAACATCAAAACCCCAACATCAAAACTGCTACTCAAAACTGCTGCCTCTGTCCTTTACCTTGCCTTTTATATTTGATTCCCCCACCCACCAAGGGGTGGGATTCAATGCCCTACTGACATGGCCCAGTCAACGCCCTAATCATAACTTAATCATGCCCAGATTAACAGATCAGTTTACAAGCATGATCCAATTATATTTTTGGAATTCATAATTACATCAAATTGCCAAATGGCTACACACAGTGGCCATTTGAAATACCATATTTATCAGAGTGAGTATTTCCCAATCAGTTTCACCCAGCTTGGCATAAGGTTTGAGATGCTGATTTCAAAGTCAACGTTTGACTAAGGCTAGATCAGCATTTCCAGAATCCTCCTTGTCCATTGAGCTTCACAGAATTGTTTTCCTTTCCTTCTCCAACCTGGAAAAGCTGAAGAGGTTATTTCTATTTTGTGGGTATCCTTGTGACTCACTTCAGTGAAACATAATCATAGAAATGGGATCTCCATAAGAAGTCAACATTACCTTTCATTCTCTAAGGGGAAAATCCAAAAAATAAAAGTACCTTCTGAGTTATAGAGAATGAAGTCATATCAGGCAGAGCTCTTAATTGCAAGCTACAGACACTGACTGACTATTCTAAACAGGAAAAAGGTAATTATTAGAAAGTTATCATCTGGCTTATATATTGTATGGGTAAATTTCAAGAACCAGGCTCAAAATGCCTGTGGGACTCAAAAGAGATCAGGCAGCCTAGATCACACTCTTGAGTTAGTGTATTACCGGAGCACCACTGCCCTGCCAATGAATTAGTCCACTGCTACAATGCATTAATTCAAAATCACCCCTTTATTTTTGCACACCTTCTCTCTCTATTTTTTTAAAACAATCACATAAGAAAGCATTTATTTGAGGTTTAACATGAAATCATACAAATAAAATTTGTATAAATACAAATCCACACTGAGGCATAGCACAGATAGCAAAGGACAAAGTAAACACAAAGAAAACTAATTGGCAGCTATATACTGTTGGACAGTTGTGTCTTGTACACTAGAAAGTCTTTTACAAAATAATCAAATCAACAGAAGACCAATCTTCAATGTCATCCTGCAAGATGGGTCACTTTAGCATTTCCTTCTCTTTTCTCCAATGTCCTCCTTTACACCTTCTCCCTTAGTTTGTCAGCTTCTATGACAAATACCACACAATGGATTGACTTAACAACAGAAATTTTTGGTTCATGGTTTGGAAGGCTGGAAATCCAAAACCAAGATGCCAGCAAGGCCATGCTTCCTCCCCAAAGTCTGTACAGTTTTGGTGCTCACGTTCAGCAATCCTTGGGGTTCCTTGGCTTGGATCTCTGCCTCCCATCACATGGTGATCTCTCTCTCCTTGTATTTTTTCTTGCAGTTTCCACTGACTTCTGGCTTCTTCACGTGTGCCCTTCTCTAAATAACAATGCCTGAAGTTCTTCTGCCTATAAAGCACTCCAGTAATACAGATTAAGGCCCACCCTGATTCAGTTGGACCACACCTTAACTAAAAATAGCATTTCACACATGAGTTCACTCTCACAGGGACATGGATTAAGATTCAGTTCATGTCTTTTGTTGGGGTACATAATTCAACCTGCCTGTCTGCCCTCTTGACCCCTAAAAGGCATGTTCCTCGCACATGAAAAATGCATTCATTCCTCCCCGAGCACCAGGCTGGGTTCCCAGGAGCTAAGCTTGGCCTTGGCATGGACATGGGCTTGTGGCCAGGAGACACCAACATGCATTGTGGCGGCCAGGGCTGGGGCCAGCTCTTGCTCAGGGTGAGGTGCCAGTGGGCCCAGAAATCATTCAGTGAGGACTGCAGAGAGTGCTCATTCCATTCTATTTAATTGAAGCATACAAAATTGTGTTTGTATGTAGAATATATCAGAGTCTGTTGATGGTGAAAACAAATACATTCATTCCATCACAACATCCCAAAAGTCTTAAGCCATTTCAGCCACAATTCTAAGTCAAAAGTTTCATCAAATTAGTAATAAGCATGGTCCAACCTGGGGAAAATTTCCTCTCCATCTCTGGGCCTATCTAGAGGGCAAGTTATCTGTTTCTAAAATACAATAGTGGGACAGGCAATGGATAGACATTCCCATTCTGGAATGGAGAAATTGGCAGAAAAACAGGTAGCCCATGTGCCAAACTCCATTAAAGTTAAAGGTGTGAGAATCATCTATGAGTAGATGCTTTGTACTCTATACCTGCTGAAGAAACAAACCCACCCTTTCCAAGCACCTGGGCTACAGGTATCTCCCCACACTCTGGGGCCTAGGTCCTGCCCTCTCCAAATCACTGGCATGGCAGCCACACACTGCACAAAAATTGGGGTATAGATCCACCATCTCTGAGCACTGAGGTAGCAGCTGAACCCTCCTGAATATTAGAACAGAAAGCCAGCCTCCTCCAAACACTGGGGCAAAACCCTGCCCCACCTAAAGTCTAGGTCAAAAGCCCCTCTCTCTTGACCAGAGGAGATCTCCTGGCTCCAGACCTCTGCTTCCATGGTTTTGCCCTTGAAGTCAGTCTTCCCTCATTTCATACTGTCTTTGAGCCTTTCAGTCCAGGCTGGCAGTACTTTTGTTTATACAAAAGTCTCAAAACCCTTGTCAGTTTTGCCTGTAGTTTGGGGGTTGGGGGTTGGAGGTAGGAAGTACAATCATTGCACAAAAGAATTTTCCATAAATCCTGTCTAGACAAATACATATCCAATCCACACTTCCTCTGAGATAGCTGACTAGATCCATGAGTCATATGCCTAATCTCCTTAGCAAAGGGTCATTCAGCTAGAACCTCACATGGAGACCCATTCTCTGGGAATTCACTTCATGGAAGCTCAGGGAGGGTGCTGATAGGGCTGCTTCTGGTCACAGTCTCAGACTGTGCTAGTTGGATAGGCTGAGAATTTTCCAAATTAGCAGTTGTTGGTTCCTTTGTGCTCAATAGCCCAATGCTCAATTTATCTCTCTCCTCTTGCATTTT
The DNA here is from genome assembly GCA_026826555.1 of Tolypeutes matacus. Taxonomy (NCBI): domain Eukaryota; kingdom Metazoa; phylum Chordata; class Mammalia; order Cingulata; family Chlamyphoridae; genus Tolypeutes; species Tolypeutes matacus. Next base: position 5,665,781 of record JAKSZT010053784.1, on the reverse strand, counting down.
ACTAAAAGGTGCAAGGAGAAACCAGGCTGCACCTTTCACACTTTGTTAGAAAATCCCCTCAGGTAAATATTTAAGTTCTTCACTTGCAAGGTCTGCCTTCCACCTGATGCCAAGTCCTCAGCTACTTTATGACAAGCTTTGCCTTTCTTCCAGTTTCCAATAACACATTCATCATTTCCTTCTAAGGCCTCACTGGAATTACCTTTACCATCCATATTTCTACCCACAATCTGCTCATGACAAATTATGTATTATCTAAGCTGATATAAACTTTCTCTACAGCTCTCACTTATTTTTGAGCCCTCACCAGCAACACCTTTAATATCCATACCTTTACTGACAGTCTCTTGAAAACAATATAGGATTTTTCTACCAAGTGCCTCAAAATTCTTTCAGATGGGGGCGGATGTGGCTCAAATGGTTGGGCGTCCGTCTGCCGTATGGAGGGACCTTGGTTTGATCCCCGGGACCTCCCGGTAAAATAAAAAATAAAAAAATTAAAAAATTAAAATAAATAAAAAAATTAAAAAATTCTTTCAGCTGCTACACTTTCATCAATTCCAAAGCCACTACCACATTTTTAGGTATTTGTAACACCAGCACCCCATTTCTGATACCAAAATCTATACTCGTCAGGGTTCTCCAAAGAAACAACTGACAGAAAAAATAAAAATGAATATTAAGAGATTTATTATAAGAATTAACTCATGCAACTGTGGGGGTTGGTAAGTATGAATTCCTTTAGAGCAGGCCACAAGCTGGAAACTCTTTAATAAAGGTGATTTTGTAACCTGGCATGTCTGAACTCAATAGGGCAGGCCACAAAGTGAAAAGTCTGAAGAAAGTAGAGTTGGATTCCCCAGGAGAAGCTTGCTGGCTTAACTGCAGGAAGAAAGTCTTCTTTCTGACATCTGAAATCCTCAGTTATGACTTAACACCTCCAACTGATTGGTTGAGGAGACTCCCCTCATTGCAGAGAGCAATCTTCTTTGTTGATTGTAGACTCAATCAGGTGAAGATGCAATCAACTGAGGATAGATGCAAATCCATCTATAAGATAACGTCCCAGTAAGAATCAGGCCAGTGCTTGCTAGACCAAACAACTAGACATCACAACCTAGCCAAACTGGCACATGAACTGAACCATCATACCTTCTAAGTCCTGAGCAGGGACATTCAACTGATTAAACACAGATTATGTCTTCACCCTAGATGTGAGATAACCTACCAATTATTATTATGAAATTCCCCTACATAGGGAAGACTTGGGACGCTTGGCAGCCAATCAGCAGCAAAAGCAGCAGCAGCAACAACAAAATATTTACAGTAAGCTCTATATTTATAATATGCCATGTTTGGGGCAGAAAGGAAATGCTAGAATTAAAATAACCGCTCATTTCTTAAAGTGGTATGCCTTTCAAAGCACAGCATCAGAAAGAGTTAGGAGTGCCCAGAAGATAGGCAAGCCAAAACAGCAATGGCATTTAGATCCTAGGCATTGGGCTGCTATGCTCTCAAAACCTGTTGAACATCAAGGCCAATTCACTAGAGACTTGGAATTTTGTGAAAGATTAAAAGATATATTTAAAAAACAGAAAATAAAGAAAATATGTGCTGGTTAATTTTATGTGTCCACTTGACTGGGCTATGATGTCCAGTTGTTTGGTCAAACACTAGGCTAGTTGTTGTAAAGGTATTTTATAGATGTGATTAACATTTATAATCAGTTGACTTTAAATTAAGGAGATTATCTTTAATAATGTGGGTGGGCCTTATCCAATCAGTTGAAGACCTTAAGAGCAAAAACTAAGGTTTCCCAGAGAAGAAGAAATTCTGTCTCAAAACTACAATATCAACTCCTGTTTGAGTTTCCAGCTTGATGGCATTCCCTCCAAATTTTGGATTTGCCAGTATCCCCAATTTATAATATGAGTCAATTCCTTAAAATAATATTTGATACACATCTGCATATGGCTATTGGTACTATTTCTCTGGAGAACCATGGCTGAGAAAGACACAGAGAGAAAGAAGGAGGTGGGGATTAAAAAGCTATTAGCAAATACTTGTAAGAAAGGAAAGAGTGTAAGAGTTTGTTAAATTGTCTTCCACCCTTGTTTGACTCACAAATTCACTTTAGAGTAAATGTGATGTAGAAAAGCCCACCCCTTTGGGAATATCTAAAATCATTTCACCAATTTTTGTGAGTTGTAATAAAGGTCTAAAACTCTTAGATCAATAAACATTAATGATTATACTAATAATTTAATATATTTTCATAATATTCATGATATATATCTCATTTTTTTTAATTTATGCTTTAAGGGAATATAAAAATAATTTAAATTATTTTTCATTTAAGTAAATATTAAAAAGCCATACTTTATCATGTTTCTTATATGAGCCAAATACATATAAGACTGAAAATACAGATTGAAAATTAGCTGCAGTTCTAGCATCAAAACTCTGCCACTCTCTTTTGCCAAATGTGGAAGTCATTAATTCATTTAAAAATTGCATTCAAGCAGATGCCATTTTCAACTGCTTAGATCAATAAAATCTTGCCTGGAAGCAGAAAAGAAATTCTAGTCTCATTTCAAATTCTGTGTTATTTTCCTTCCATGGGTTTTACAGGCACTTGTGGAAAAGTCTAAAGTCAAACCTTGGCCTGCCCTAGATGATGGGAAGCAAAAAAAATTACCACCAACCACGTCAACCACAATTATAAAAGAACTCTTTGTTTCTTAGACTCCTGAAATTGCAAACGTAAAATGCATCACTTGTTTTCAATGAAGATTTCTCTTTTCTCAATTCGCACAGAGTTGCATATACACTACATATCCATTCTTTAAACAGACTGCTACTTTTATCTCCATCCCCCCTTCATCAGCAATTACAGACTCACCCTCCTTAATGTATAAGAAGAATTCCACTCAAGGTGAACTTTTCTGGGAAACAGGAATCAAGCATAAACACCCCTCCACACTGGTTCAGGGAGTACATTCTAGCCAATTGGAATGACATCAACTAATCATCACACCAATTACCAGAAAATTTACAGCTGCATTATCTGTGCAACTGACAGCAGAAGTGAGCCCTCTGTATTTACCAACAGAACTGTGACTGATTCTCGGATAATTAGTACATTATCATCACATACTGGTCTAGAAGTCTTCATGAGGCTTTTTTTTATTATTCCTTGTGTGACTTTGATGTCAGGACACATGTTAAACTGGTTTACTCAAAAGGACAATGGGAAAATAAGCGGAGAAGATGAAGTAAAAAGCCCCCAAGACCATGAAAAGCCAGCACAAAATTTTGCTCATGTTAAGTCCTACTGCAACATACTAACAGTTTTCCTGCTGTGTTAATCAAATGCTTTTTCTATCCTCCCACCTCCAGTGGGAAATATGGTTCAGATTCCTACATATCTGAGTTAGAGATTTGTGCAAATGTTTAAGTTATAAAATCAACAAAGTTCTTATCATTTTAGTGGTTCAAGGAAGAAAGCCACAGATTTCTACACCTCTGATGCCGAATTACTTGGATACCCTCCAGCCCTATGCCAAAGGATCAAAGGACAGGGTAAATAATTGACTTAGGATGTGCTTCTGATTGAATATAAACCCTACTCAGATAATTCCAAAATAGACCTTTCTACACTGAATCTGAAATATTCGATGATTTAACATGTCCCATTAATTCCGGTTTGCTTAATTTCCATCCTCTCCTTGAAATGTTTGGGTCCAATGGGAGATCATGTTGGGGTTTTTGGTTTGTTTTTCACTGTATCTCCTATGCCTAGACAATGTCTGTATCACAGAAGGCACTCAATAAATATTGCTTACTTCAGTTAAGTAATTAATTACTGGACAAATCATTGTTTTAGATAGTGGTGCCAATAGAACTCTCTGTGGTGATGGAAATGTTCATTTTATCCAATAGGTAGCTATCAGTCAAATATGATGACTGTTGAGCACTTGAAACATGGTTGCTATAACTGAGGAATTGAATTTTATAATTTTATCCAATTTTTATTAATTTAATTTCAAATTTAAATAGCCACATGTGGCTGGTGACTACCACATTGGACAACATACTCTAGACACTAGGAGTATAACAAGACCAGGATACAATTTCTGCCTTCACCCAGCTCACTGAACAGAGAGAAAAACAAGCTCAAAAATCATCTGGGCAAGATGGCGTTGGTGTAGGAGGGCGCACACTGCAAGCTCCCAGAGCAAGGCGGATTGTGGACGGGGTCCTGCCCGGGGGTCTGTGCTGTGCACGCGTGGAGTGAGAAGCTTGGGACATCTATCTGCGCGGATCGGCGGCGTGGACCGAACGGTGGAGATTCGTGAGTTTTGAGGCTGCCGGTGGAGGTAATCCCATCTCTTATTTTAAATCTTTTAAACAGCTATTTTTCCCCCAGAAACTGCAAATTTTTATTGTTAGCAAGTTGTGATTTTGTTTCAAAAGTATCGTAGCCAATGAGGTTTATCCGAGGCACGATTATTGCTAATT